>JANHGB010054564.1:0-35969 GCA_026283785.1 Coracopsis vasa
AGCCCAACATTTCCTCTAGAGAAGGGACCTCAGAGAGTAGCTCTCACTATTTCCGCTTTAAAAATAGCTCAGAAGTAAAAACACAAAGTCCACCCTAAGAAACAACTGGCCAGCAAGCACTCATAACAGTCGTGCATTGCTGCTGCTTTGCACAAGGCCATTGACAGTTGGGGTGGCTTGGGAAAAACACTAAAATACTAAACAGAGCAGAGGGTATCCAGAGTACACTCCTGTAAGAGGGTCAGGCAAAGGGTTTAAAAACAGAACTAAGTGTTTCTTCCCCAGGACATAACACTAAATTGAAAACGAGCCTATAAAGACCAGAACAGGTTCAGAAAGAAGAGATGAGCTGCTCACAGAGCTAGCCTTTGCAAGTATGAAAGAAGCACTGGTCTGGATGCAAACTCCAGCCAGGGAAACCCTAACCTCCCCATCACTGGAAGCTGGGAAGGAACAGGCAGAAACAGATCTTTCTGTGCTTGTCTTGTTTCTCATCCTTCTCACAAGACATCTAGTACCGACCACTGCTGGACATCAAACACTGGGGCAGATGAGTGCTGGACTGACTCACCATAGCCAGCAGAACATGAGAAATGCCCACCTTGGTCAAGCCATGGCCCACCTAACTCACTGCTTTGTCTCCAGCAGTGGTACTAGCATATGTTGTTCAGGAAGGACATGTGAACTTGGCAACTTTATGTGATCATTCTCTTTTTACTACCCCAGCATCCACAATTGCTTATACTAAGGTTTTTAGAAAGTGTATTCCCATATAGTCCTTCATTACAGACCTGCTATCCATGAATTTACCAAATCCCTTTCAAAACTGCTGGCATCATCCACCTCCACAACCTTCTGGTACAGGAAGTTCACTACACACTGTGTGAAAAAATACTATCTTTTGTCCATTTTAAAGTAATCTCCCAGTAGTTTTAAATGTCTCTAGTTCTACTATTGCAGGATTTGGTGAATAACACTTTCAAGTTTACCTATTACCATCTTACTCTCCATATTTCTTTTCAGGCTGGTTTTACCAGAACTGCCTAATGGAAGCAACCAAGTATCAGCACATCAGTAAGTTCTGCAGAGTATCTGACTTGGGACCAAATATGGGGAAAGACCACAAAACCAAGATACAAGCTAGTAATGCAGTCATTTCTTTGGTACAGAACAGTGTTCCTCTGCTGTATCGCCTCTTCAGACCTTGTTGGTTCATTGCCACTTCTGAGGCTCAACTAGTCTCAGTGGCTCATAGACCATATCACTGGCTTCACTGTGAGAGCTAGAGAGCCAGTACAGGCATGAGTATCTCAGACACCATAGTTTGGGAAGCAGAGGACAGAGACACCGTACAGTGGGAACAGTGCTGTTCACCTGCACTCAATACTGCTAAAGTACTTGGTATGCCTGCTCTGCCAGGCCACAAACTTATCTGGAGTGGTCTGCACACAGTCCATGTTCCCAGATTGCTCCAAGACCACCAGAAAACAGATGCTAGAGAAATATTACTGCTTTTCAAATTTCTGGAGCAGGCTCCCTTGCTTCTCCACTGTCAAAGAGGAAAAAAAATACAGGGGGAGTATATGGAAAAGAAAAACATGCTCTAGGCCATGTGCACTAATCAATACTCTGTGCAAGACAGAAAATAAGAAGCAAGAGAAAAACTGTTCCATCAGACAGTCCTGCTCCATCACCATCCCTCACTAAACCAGGTGAAGCAGGTCACTGAACAAAGTGCAGGTGCAAAGCTGAAGACAGCTACACCAGGAGGCAGAGACCAAGCAGAGCAATAGCAGCAGTTGCTGCTTGGCCCAGCTTAGTCAGTAATTGCTGCCTCTGATGAGTTTATTTCTTTCTATAGTCTCCTTTTTTTAATTTCTCGATTTTTTTTCAGGGTGTGCACCAGGGAAGTGGTACACACACAGGTGACCACCAGACTTCTTTTCCCCCTGAAAAAAAACAAGCTGTTGAGCTCCAGTTTGGAAGCCTCTATCCAACTCCCACACTAATAAACCTCTGGGACTATCAATCACCTTGATACAGGTTTCTCTTCTCAAAGGAAATGGGTTCTCTCTCTTCATTAGCTGCCTGTGTCTACCCACCATAGCAGGGCCTCATTTCAAGTCCTCTTTGATGGACGGCTAGACTTAGAGGAATATGTACCTCAATCTCAGAGGAGAGAGAACAAGGATTTACTAATTAGACAGGGCAACACACATTAAAAGCTGGGTTTAATACCTGGCTCCAAATTAGCCCTGCACCTGTGAAGTTTCAGGATGCCTGCACAGCAGCAAAAGTACATCCCACATGCAGGGCATGTGCAGAGATGGTGCATGAAGCCTCATGAACCCACAAGACCTCATTAGAGCAAGAAAGTGTTTGCAGAGGTTGTGCTTCATGCAGGTGGAAGGAGCAGAGAAGACCTGACAAATCCTAGATAATGAACCACAGAACACTACAGGCCAACACTGCACAGAGAGAACAGACTTTCCAATCTACCTTCCAGTCTGGAGCAGTCTCACACTGCTCTGAAAAGAAACCAGATGCAACAGAGCCAAGGAGAGAGTCATAGCCACACAGTTCTGTCCACACATTTCCAGTGTCCGATTCCACTCACAACAGAGATGCAGGATGCCACCCATTCAGGGTAGCTGAAGCATAGCTACAGGCAAGAAGCACTCTGGCATGCTGTATTTTAAAGTATATTAGCACACAAGCCAGATGCACAACTGCACACATTGAGGAGAAATTTCCATTCTTCAGAGGAACCAGTCTCCCTTCAAGCCTGACTATCTCCTAGTCATTTGCTCCTCTCCAAACTACAGCCTCTCTGGTCCTGTTCCCATCTTCCCTCTACCTCCCACACTGTTTCAAAAGTAGTTTGCTTTACTAATCTAGAGCCAGACTGATGCATTTGCTCATTTTAAACTGTCTGACAAGCATTTTTTGTGAGAACTGAAGTGACTGGAGAAGGCTGGGATGGGAGACATCATCATCCTGACCCAATACGAGAGAAGCCCATCTCTGAGCCGTGCTTTCATTTTTAACAGTATTTTTTCTAGATATGCCTGAAGATATTGCTGTGGGCAGTGCTATGCTCCGTGTCGAAATGCCAGGGTTAAATCAGAGATTTACATTTATGAATTCTGTAAATTCATATCATCTGCAACCTCATCCAGGGCATACACATGATAGAGCCTGCCCAGGATGAAAGCACTGCTACTGTAAACATCCTCCCACTCTGCTAGGAATCAGCCTTCTGTGCAGACAGGACCCTTCAGTCAGGAGTATCCTACAATCTACATTCCTATACTCGTACATTGCCTCTCCTGAGCTGGAACAGGAGATCGTAACTGTAGATTGGCAGAGCAATATACATTGCACACCACATACCTGAAGCAAGTCCGCTTTTCTTTTTTGTTTCCTGAGAGCACTGGCTGATAAATAATCCAATCCCTGCTTGGAAGAAATAAACTGTCTCCCCCTACTCCTAATCCAGAGATGCAATACGAAACCTTGTCCCAGGAATTCCCTCTAAGTTATTCTTCACACCCATTTATAAGTAAAGATGCACTTATAAGAACAACCATGCAGGCCTGTTTCTCAAGTTGGCACAAGCTATTTGGACCACAAAGCTACACACAAGCCCCATTGCAGCCCCAGACATGCTGTGCTGGAAGTTGGCCATTGCCTTCCTGGGGATATCTCCAAATTCCTGTTGGATGCAACAGCCCTAATTCAGAGAAAGAATCAGACAGAGATGACCTGAACAAGTGCTTTGCACAGCATGGACTTGATATGCAGTGTAACACAGGCTTGAATTAACTCCACTGATCCTAGTTATAAAACATACATCCTTACGCTTCAAACTAGTGCATTTTGGATAAAGTCCACAAATTTGATTCAGCAAATACTAGCATCAAAAAGTTACCATCACCTGCAGCCTCCTATAAACTTCTTAGTTTTCTTCAGGAAAACTAGGACTAGCACCTGACTTCATGTGCATACAACTACCACTTCCTTCCCTTAACAAATAGAGAATGATGCTTTACTATTATTCCTCTTCCTGCAGCAGTCTGAAACCTTCACCCTGATAAATCCAGTCCTTTCTCAGTTCTATCCCAAATGTATTTTTTACTTTTAGAAGAACTGAGGGCAGGGGGAATCTCCCAAAGAGGCCCACTGCTTCCCTCCATGTAATGAAACCCTGTAATGGAATGCCCTGCACTCCAATTAGGAAGAAATGCTAATTTTCTCCAGTTGAGCACCCCCTCTAGATGTATCTAATTTGTTTCACTGCTTTCATCTCTCCCCTCCATCACATTTTCATTTAAAGGTTATGATCTGTTTGTGCCCTCCATGCCGCGCCCTGACAAGACACCCCTATGAGAGGTTGCAGGGGCCACGTCGCCTTTCCTAACCCCCTTCCAAACAAAAACCAAAGCTCTTTTTCCCTCCGCTGCCTCTTTAAGAAATGCAGAAAGATGAAGGGGAGGAGCAGGGAACTGGGAAGACAATAATTAAAAATAAAAAGTAAGGCCTCTTGCCAGTTGGATTGTTGGTTGTTTCCAACAAAAGGTTAGAGATCTTTGCACCATGAGCAACACCAGTATGACCAGTGCAGGCCAGCTGGGAGAAACAGCATTACAGAGCTTTGCTGCTTCTGCAGATCCGTTTTAGGAACATGCAAGAATACCCTTTTGCAAAGGTTCCGAGATGCAGGATTGTTTAGCTCCTTGCAGGGCTGGGGAATACATTCTCTCCCAGCTGTCACAGAAAGAGCCTGGTCAGAAAGGACAAGGAAAGTTGGCTCAGCTGAGGAGAAAGTCTCAGTGAAGATCTTCCCACTTCTCTCTAAATGGGTTATGCCTTGTTCTGGGAGCCTGCATTTCATAAGTTCCTTCAAGAGAGCAGAGGCTTGAGCTGGGTAGCATGGGCTTTGGAACAGCTCTTCATAGCATATATAAATTTGTGCTACCATGGCTCTGGCTGGCTGCTGCCAGGCTTGTATATCCACAAGGCAGAACCCATCTGGACAGAATACCTGCCCAGACAGGCTTTCTACAAAGGCTGTATTGGTAGCAGATACGAGACAGGCACCCAGATCACCATGCTGGCGCCACACCACTTCCCACAGAAATTTCAAAGCACATTTTCACCAAAAGAGTATTATTTAAAAAGAATAAAATCCAGCCACCAACCTACCTCAGTTTCCTTCAATGAGGCCCCTTTGCAGCCTGCCCCAGGATTCTCAAACAAAACAGTATCCCTTGAGCTGAACCCAGGGTCTTCCCTACGTGAACCACCCTGCCAAGCCATTCATTACTTATGTTCAGCATCTTCCTCCCTTCGCTTCAATTCTCTCCTTCAACTCCTGTCCATTAGAAAGGAAATCCCTGATCTACACTCTGTAGACACAAGTTTCACCACACATCTATTGTCAGCACAACACTCTGCAAGTTCAAAGTGCTCAACGAACCTCTTTGGAGGCAACACAGCTAAGCAGTCCCCATCTGAAACAGAGTGGGAATTGCTGGATTCCACCTGTGGCACAGCCTAGAACAACTACCCTTTTGGAAAAAGGAGAGGATCCGCTAGATACGTAGCCCAGGCTGACCATTGAGCAGCCTGTTCTTGACAATAAGATGAAGCTGGAAACATACTGCAAGAGTACTTTCTGTTATTAATAGGCACTTTGCTAATACTGCCCAAGATAGCCAGCTCCCTTTCAGTCATTTCCTGATGCATCCACTGAATCCTGTCAGTCAGAGCTATATGCTCCATTACAAGCTATTTCCTCTCTACGTTTGTAATGCCTCCAAGAGCTTTTGCAGAAAGTCCTGATGATCTCCTCTCTTCCCAACTTCCACAGACAAGATTCCCTCATAATGCAATTTTCTGGGACCACAAACAGGGAAAGAGTAGGAGGCACACAAAGATTTACTTTACATAGATAGCACCCTTGCTCTTTCCTCCCACCCCTCTGTCAGGCCCCCTCCTCTATCTGGTCCATGCAAACAAACTGTGAGTGGGAAAGAGTGTTTGGAAGAGGCCTGTGTCTGGGCCAGCCGCCTTTCATCCAGAAGATGCCTCTTCCCGTTGGAAAATACAAGCATTGTGTGAAAACATTTTAATATATTCATGCACATTCCTATAGCTCGCAGGAGCAAACGGGTCCCAGCACCCTCCCCTCCCTGTCTTCCAAATGATTTTCATAGGCAGTGATGCACTGGGAATGCCACTTGTTTTCCCGAATGCCCACGAGTATGTAAATTGTGGGAATATGCAGGCCAAGGGCTGCGGGTTTATTGTGCTGCAGAAAAGATTTTACTAATTACTTGCCTAAACTCCAAAGCAGTACGCCTGCTCTTTTACAAAGAGGGAGAGCGGGTGGTGGGAAGAGGAGGAGGGGGAAAAGAAGGGGAAGGGGGGAAGAGAGAGTAAAGGGAAAGAGGGAGAAGGAGAGAGAGCAAGGGATGCATTTCAAAGTTTCTCCAGCAATTGGATGGGGGGGAGCTGGGCCCAATGTGAAATCATAGAGGTCAAAGGTGGGTCTCCCTCCCTTGTGAGAAAGTGGTGAATCAGGACGGTTTATCAAACGATCATTTTCTTTTGAAACTGGGAGGCAGCGGCTGGGACAATTCTGCAGATGTGCTTGATGAGTTCGGGACAAAAATGGGCTGCCTCCTCCCCCCCTCCCCCTTTAAGGTCTCCCATCAGGGGTTGCTTCTCCCTCCACTGCTTCCAGGACCCTCCCCTCCCTTCTTCAGTGGTCAGCTGAGACCCCCACCCACTGACCGCCTTTGTGTTCCTGGCCTTTGGACACACTGACAGGACCCTTTATGAGACCCCAATCAAGACCCCCATGTCACAGGTACCTAGTAGAGATACCAGAGCCTTTTCAAATGAGGAACAACAAGGAAAATATGCTGGCCCATTGTCCCAGCACGGCACCAAGGGAGATGAAAGGGACAGGCTGCTCCCTCTCTGCAGACTGCCTGCCAATCAACCCCAGTTATTAAGGTCACGATGTGGAAATTCTTTTGACCTACACCTAATCAAAGATGCACCAGGGCCTTTTGAGACAACACAGTGGAAGGTGGGAGGGCAGGCATCTCCCCGCCCTCCCCACCCATAAATACAGTGGAGCTTCCAAAGAGAATTTAGTAGGAATTACCCCAGTTAGTACAGTAGCACACTTGCCCCAAGTACCACTGGGGCAGCCAAGGCGGGCTCCATGCTGGCATCTGGTCTCACGAGAGCTAAAGTTAAAAGCTTTCCTCGTTGAAAAGTTACAGACTGAGCAATGCTGGAGGTGGCTCAGAAGTCACAACCAAGAACCCTGCGTGACTAGTACTAAGCATCCTCTTTCCCATTTCCAATAGCTTTGGTTTATTCAGGCTGTGGTCTTCAAGAAACATGTTCAGCACTATCCGACACTGGGCCCTGAAGAAGAAAAACCCAGTGAACATGAACCTATAAGCCTCCAAAAGCTGAAACACCTGGAAGAGTGGATAGATTTTAGCAGTGCAGAGCAGTCATTCTGAATCCCCCTTGCATTATACAGGATGAAGATACCAGTATGACATTGATGGTGGCAGTTCTTGGGACTAAGCAGAAATCTACCAGTGAGAGGAGTTAGAACCCACCTGCAGTGACAGAGCAACCAGATGGGTGGTACAAAACAGAGCATGGGTCGAGATGAGATCAGAGAAGCAAAATGGGATCAGAGAAGCAAATCCCACCACACAGCTTCAGAGTAATTGAAATATGGCCAAGATCACCTGCCCCTGAAGAGTTGTTCTGTATCACTCACTGTCTGAGTCATTACCGTATACTCAGTAACAGAACAGTTAGACACAATACTTCAACCTGACAATAGTGACAGACTAGTCTGTGGTAGTCCACACAAAAAAAGAAAAACAATCCAAACCCCAGAAGAGAAACATTTTAAGTATATATAGGAGGCCTCTGCAAGTGCATGATTTTGAATTAGGTCTTCCAGAAGAGCCACATGGTGTAAATCATGGCCACCTAAGACCAGTCTTGAAAAACAGAAACTTCTGGCACGCCTCTTCACACACCATGCAGGGAATACCCTTCCCAGGTTCATTGCCAGCTTGCTGCCCTCATCCTGTTGGCATCCTTCAAAGCCCATAGGGATCAAGCTCTTAGTGAAACGCAAGCAAATCTGGGGTGGTGGTAGACTGAAGACATGAACAGCGTGAAAATCACAACCACCAAGATGCAGGTTTCATTATGCTAAATACTTTGCTCATGTGTTGGCTCATTTCCTCTGCCTTTTAATCCACCTTCAGCTCATGAAAGACACCAGCTCAGTGCTACTGAGTCCCCCAACTCCCATCAGAAAGCATCCAGAAGATAATAGCCTACCAGCCATAACCAACTGGGTGAGACAAGAGAAGTTGAAGATTCCAAAAGAGCTTTGGGACAAAGACTCGCGTGTTTACATAAATCCTACTATGCTGCTTCTCCACTGCAAGTCATTGCCATTCCTTAAACTGTCCTCTTGTTCCTTGGCTCTTATGCAATTGTTGAAGCAGGTGGAAGACAGTTTTTTTCTTCTTGATGTTAAACCAACTAGCTCTTACACCTGAAATTACTTAGCAACAGCAAGGCATGGTCTGGTTTAGGCTGCTGTGAGCCAAGATTCAAATGGACACTTCAACCAGCTATCTCCTCTAACATCACAGTAAGCTGCAGTGCTCAGAACAGACATTACTTCAGCACTGCAGCACAGAAGACAGAGGTGAGTTTCCTACTTCAGGGCAATATCCTCCACTATCGCCCTCCTTTCAAATGTCAATGGTGGGCTGAGGAACAACCTCCTGCTGTCCTCGAGTGAATCAACACTTCTTTAGAGGGCTAGGCTGCTATCTTAGGACACTACAGCTCCACTTCCTACCTGAGGGCATGAGCTCACATCCTCTGACACCTCCGGCCTCATCTGGGAGGAGTAACAGTAGAAGCTGAGGCTGGTTAGAGGCATCTGCACCTGGGGCTCTCACCGTGCAAGAGAGGTCCATCCCTCTCTGCTCCTCCCCGCCCCCAAAAGCAGCCCTTTGAAAGGCAGGGGAGGGAGCAGACACCACTCTAATTGTAGGAGTGAAACCTGGCATCCTCCTGCTCATCTACCTTTGCACTCCGTTCCCGATTCTCTTTGAACCTCTGGTACAGCTTGTCAGGTCGCTGCCCTCCTGAGAGATCAGAAAAAAATTATGGCAGTGATTACTATTGTACACTGATTTGCAAGCTGGAAAAAAAGAGAAAAAGAGAGAGAGAGAACAGCCTCCATGTGTCAGGCTATGAAAGGGCTGTGACTGAAGCCGCCTGAAAAACAAACCCTTAATTTAAATGTTAATGAAAGTGCTGAAGAGACATCAGAGGCTTTGGTTTCTCTACAAGGAGCAGAATCACCAGGTCCAGAATTTATGGCCCCCTTCACCTCCCCTCTCCCCTTCTCTGCTCCATCAGCCAGAGAAGTTAGGAAAGGAAAAAAAACCCTAATTTTAACATTAACTCCACACTTCCACCCTGGGATGCAATTGCTAAATTATCTGTTGGCAGGACACTGATCAAAGGTGGAAAAACAAAGGCACGCTGCACAACTGAGCAAAGGTAAACAGCAGCCAAGGTCTGGTGAAGTTCCCTTCTGCCCCTGCAAAGAAGCAAAGAGAAAATGATCACAAACTGGAAATGGAAACCTCAAACCATAAGGCAGCCAGCCCCCTCAACTCAGTTTCTTCTGTCACATCGATTAAACAGACATGGATTCTCCTGTGCAAACCAAGCAGTGCAAGATGCTTCCTCCAAGCTTGCAAAGACAGACTCTCCCCTCAAGCAAGAGAAAGATGAGAAAAAACTGCAGGGGGAGAAAGAAAAAAAGATTCAACATGCAAAACGGCTTGACAGGATTAGAGACAGATGTTTGGGTTCTAACGCAGTTAGCTACTGCCTCCCGAAACCTGCTCACCTGCCCACGAACACCAGTGAGCCAATTCAGTCACAGCAAATATATATATTAAAGTATTGGCCAAAAGTGACAAAAAGGGAGCAAGTCATCAGTCATGTGGACTTCAGAGGGTAAAGGAAAGAAACTCAAGTGCAGAAAGGTAAGCTGCGGTTACTCAACCTACAGAAGTGTTTACACGTGTTTGTTTCTAGATGAGTGGGAAGAAACACATGTGTGTTCATGTGTTCACCCATGTGAAGAAGACCAGAGTCATCATCACACAATTAAAGAAGGTAAAACAAAGTCTTCTTCCTCCCAACATCAAGGGAACAGTCAGGGCACATGGATAAGACACAGGTGTCATTTCAGCTCCAGAGGGGAGAAACTGATACTCATTTCCTGCTCTTCAGCTTTGGGGTGAAAGAGCACCAAGTCAGTTATGACTATTGCATATACCTAGAAACCCACATCCAGATCACTCCCCGAGGTCAGCAAGAGATGGTAGTTAATGCCACCACTAACTCTGCAAGTCCACCCTGGGATCTCACAGTTGAGCAGGTTCTTCCTGCCCCTGCTTAAGAAACAGCTGCAGGTCAGAGTCCCTTCTCAATTATTCAAACCGACCGGGCTCTACAGGGATCCCCAAGGACAGCAAAGCTATTGCTGCCTGATATTTTGCTGGCAATGCACAAACCAGAATAAACCCCAGTTACTTGTCCTAACTCCTAGCAGACTCAGAGAGGTTAACTACGCAAAGCTAGGTCACAACAGAGCACCACTACAGCCAACAGCTCATCTTGATATGCAGTAGGGGATATCTGCTGATAAAAGTGGAGCAGTAAATGGGGGGGGAACATTATCAAACATTTTAATTGCTACACGTTAGGGCTTCAATTATAGTTAAAACTACTGCAAAGTTTCTCTGACTCAAGTGGGTTGTTTTGCTCTAATGCAATCTGCAAGATCAGATTGTTTCACTTTCACAAAAAGTTTCCAGATAACCATTAAAAAGAAGCCCTCAGAATCAATCATTTTGATTGTCCCCAGTGGAAGAGAGGCCCATTCAGTCAAGGTGCCTGTCAGTAACCCTTCTCTTCCTTCCTTTCCCCAGCAAGTTTTGGGTATGTTTTACAATTTGTCTGAGGTTGTCCACAGGGGCAGAGGTCTCCCCGGATATTACTTCCCCATAATATTCCATGGGAGAAGCAATTATGTTAATAGAGATACAAATCAGCATGTTAAAATAGGAGTCAGGTCTCAACTACAATGCTGCATAAGCAGAAGAGAGAGAGCAAGCCTGGCTTTTTAAATTCAACTGCTCACAGGCCTACTCATTTTCCTTTACATTAAACATTCAATGCAGATAGCTACTGTCTTTGGTACAAGCTTTCCTCCTCTCAGGAGTAAACCTGCACTTCACCAAAGCAACATTCACAAGATGTCACTGCAATAAACAAATGATGCATTTGGAAAAGGAGAGACCATCTTTTGGGCTTACACACCCAAAGCATCTTTCTGCCACAACTGGGCACATCATGGTTGCCTGATGCTGCCTCACATTGCACCAAAGGTTTCCTAGCTTTTTATCTATACTTGCACATTGAAAACCGTTTTTGTGCCTCTGTCATCTCTTTTATTGGTTTAAAATCTGATACACTTTGAGTACAACATGGGAAGACCAGCTCTCACGATAAGTATTTTTAAATCTAAGTAGCAAGTGTCTGTGGCCAGACCCAGCAGGAGAAGCCATCTTAGACTTGAATACTTATTTTAATCCAACACCAAATAATTTCTGAATCCAAGATTAATAATTAATTTAACATCAAGGTCCACTTTTTCCTTCCCCCTCCAGTTTAAAAGCTTCTCTATCATTACTGAAAAAAAGACAACTTGCAACTATTTTTCCCCTAAATAAAGGAACATTTCAGTAGTACAACACATATCATAAGCCTTATGGTTCTGCAGCCATAAATGCCAGCCAATCGGACCTCATTCTCTCCATAAACCTATCTCCCAAATTAAACAACGTACAGTGGTAACTTCTCTTCCCTGACTACTGCTACCTCAAGGAATCACAAAGCATGAAGGTGTCACTACTCCAAAAGAAACCCCTGGGTTTGCCTCACTTTACACATTTGAATAGGTCCACTGCACTCAGGCTTGCCCTGGTCCCTGAGCACACATAAGTCACTGCAGTAAGCACCAGTAAATGAAAGTTTAACATCTGCATGACGCAGGGTTCAGAATGCAAATAACTCAGGGGGAAGGGGATTACAAGCAGCTAAGAAACATGGTTTAGGGTACACAGCCTTTCTGTAAGCACAGCATTTTACTAATCCATGGAGGAGGACAGCTATGGAGACCAATTAAACCAGAACAAGTTGAGGCACCCTTATTTTAAGCATCCTATATGATCTCAGACTCTTCTCTAGTCCCTGATGTGACAAGCAATGTGGGACCTGCTGGCACAAGTACATCAACCAGCACAGCTATGCAGAAGATCTCTTGAAAACCCAGAAGAAGCACAATGCCCACCCTATCCCCACTATCCTGCAGGGCACTGTTAGGGATCCCCAAAGCAATGAAGCTCCAGTAACACACATGAATGTCAAGGCACTTCCATGGCTGAAAAGGTTATGCAAAAGGCTAAGTGCAGTTCTCCCCTGCACAGTAAAAGGAGAAGATCCAGTACTACCCTTTTACTGCCTTTTACCCTACTTAATCTCCCTTATGGGCATCATTCAGCTTGCAGACTCTCCAAGCATCCAGCCTGCCAATCACTACATCAAGAACAAAGCAGCCTCCTCTTCAGCTCAGCATATCTGTAAGAGTATCTCTGTAGTTAACACAGGGAAACTGTGGACAAATCAAGTAGAATATCCAAGACAGATGCCAAAAGCCAGAGGAGCTGCATTTTAAGACCACAAGTCTCTGAAGTTTAGCTTGGGTGTGCAGATACCTTCCATTAGAGCACCAACCAGCAGAGCAGGACTATAGCAGAAAACCCAGCTGTGGGTCAGGTGCACATGGGATACTTTCTAAGAAAGCTTCACATGGAGGAAGATCACTGAAAAGCAAGTTTTGGTCTACAACCCTGACTACTCTAGAAAGTCTTAGTCGTGGCAAACCTCCAGGTTAGGAAGCCACAGCCTCTCCAAAGCACTTTTGAATAGCTAGAGCTAAAGGAGCCCTCCCTGCTCCTGGCCCACCGCACACAACTGCTTTGGGCTGTTCTTGAGCAATACATGTCCACCGTGGTGGGTTTTCAGCAACACTGGGCTACAATACTTGAGTGGTTGGAGCCTGATTCTACAGCAGTTTGACATCATCAGAACTATCCGTTCATATGGAGGAGCTCTCACTTTATATCAGCACAAGTGAGAAGGGAGAACTGGGAAGACACATCAGATGTTTAGGAGGAAGTGGAGGTTATAGGCCACGTTCAGCCTCACTGAGGAACAAATGCATCCAAGCTCAGGCAAGAGGGATGGGGACTGCAAGGGAGGAAAAGCTTCACACACAAGTGCATAGGGAAAGCATACAGGTGATATATGGGCTCTTGCAAGTAAAACAGAAACCACAGAGCTCCCCAAAGCAGACCTTGCTAGAAACCAGATATTATCTTTTTGATACTCACCCTCATTAGACAGCAAGCAATAAAACCTATTAGTGAAAAATTCATCTCCCCTGCCCCTTGCCCTGGCCCTCCCCCACCACATGCCCTCCTGCTCTGATCCTCTCTCTCTTCTAGGATGGCTGCGATTTGTTCTGAGCAGCGACAGGTTTATAGGTTAGCCGACACCTTCTCTCTGTGGAATTTTAATTAACTTCTCCCAGCGTCCATACGTGAAGGAGCAGGGCTCCCATTATACAAGGTCAGCAGCGTGTTTCAGGCCCTGCTATATCAGCCGTCAAATTGAAGAATTAATGACGTGGCTAATTGGCTCTAATTCTCCACCCACCCTGGTCCCCCCCCAAAATACAGAGGGATGGGGGGGGACGGTAGGGAGGGCTAACAGGGGAGGTTGGTACAGTCCACAGTCTCATAAGAAAACAGGAGTGCACAATTTAAGCCCACTTGTCCATGGGGTAGCTGTTCTACCACCTCCCATTTATCACTCTGCAGGGAGGAAAAGGGGGGTGGGGAGACTGTGGGTAAATATTGTGACAGAGAGTGTGCACAAGCATGCACACCAGGGAGAGGAACACTGTCCTGACAAGAGGCCACCTCAGTAGGTCATCACTTAGGAGCAGTAAGCAGCATGCCACTGAGCTTTAACCAGCCACAGTGCTAGAGCCAGACCCTGTATGGTAGAAAAGGGGCCCTTGCAGCACAGAAGACAGCAAAGGGCTTTTAACAACTTGCAGCAGCATTAATGCACATGGCACTTCTTCAAAAACACTATCTCAATCACAGCAATGGGACAAGGGAATGGCAAAATCATACCAGGTCTCGAGGGTCATTTCCCTGATAATGCCATCAGCTCTGTACCACTAAGTTTCTGCCGACTGCAAAACAAGCCTGGAAGTCTAATGAGGACAGCAGTTGTGGGAAGTACTTTGCTTTTGCATAAGCCTAAAATTCACCAGTTGCAGACAGCACTTGGCCAAAACCAGCAGCTCTTCTTTCCCTCTTCCTTGAGGAAGGATGAGGGGGAATCTCTGTTGCATGTCAAGACCAGCTTAACCATGAACTGAAGAGACAGATTGTTGCTGGTCAGCGTAAGATTTTAACAGTGAGAGTTTAAGTTTCTCAGATTTTCACTTCAAGAACGGGAGCACTTTGAAAAACACTGTAGAAGACACAGGTGTAGGTACAAAGTTGTGGACAAATGATTCGTGGACAAATCAAAGCAGAATATCCAAGAAATATGCCAGAAGCCAGAGGAGCTGCATTTTAAGAGCACAAGCCTCTGAAGTTTAGCTTGGGTGTACAGACACCTTCCATTAGAGCAGCAACCAGCAGAGCCTCCCATGCTGAAGTTGTAGTTGCAGCATTATGCCCATACTAGAAGCACAGGGCTACAGGCAATAGAGACTGAAACACTTCATCCCTGAGCTCCACCTTAATCTTTCCCAGTTCCACATGCTGGAAGAAAACCAAGCCCTAACCACTGCACACAGCTCCCAGGTGGGGACCTTTATTGTTGGCATCTCTTCTGCCAGAGAATAGAAATACAAGTTGGCATCTTTTCAGCACAGAAAACCTCAAGAGGATCTGATTCATTCCTTCTAATTAGCAAGTCAGAGAGGTTACTCTGCAAGTAAGAACAAACACATATCACCTGAGACAGTAACAGGAACTTAGGGCCATTCTGACAGCCTCTTTATGAGGGGATCATTCTGCTGTTATGGGCAACAAAGACCACATGCTCCTCCCTGAGCTCCCACTGCAGGCTCAAGCACCTGATCAGCCTCCACCCAAATCAAGCCCCTGGAAGCACCACACTGGTGCCTTGGAGGGATGTGTGGACACAGCCTATCCAAATCCTTTAGTTCTCTCTGTTGGAAATTGGGAATAAAGAGATCTCAGTTACCTTAACAATGGGCTGATAGCAATGGACCAGACTCGATCCTCTGTCTGCACTGTATGTAGACACTGCCCAACTCTGCCCGCGGACAGGGACCAAACCTAAAGAAAGAGATGCATGTTATGCCACATTATCCAGAAGGTGCAGATGGTAGGATGCACACTTAATGTCGTGCTGGAAGAGCTGCCAAAACTGCTAATCTCACCTTTCCTGAGATGCTCTCCCTAGTTCCCATGACTTATTTCTGAGGCGCAGAGCCTTCAATTACTTGCAGAAAAAAAGCACTTAAAAGTCACACAAAGATTCAGCTTATGAGTATGACCTTCCATCCCACTGGTAACAGAGTGAGCATCCCTATCATCACATGCTCTCTAGGGCAGCACTCACCACAGCAACTTATCATGCTCTGTAGTTAAATAAACAAGAAGTGGGATTTGCTTAAATCGCTGCTGTTCAATTGAACAGTGTGGGAAGATTTTGTACCAGCCCTGAAAAATCTCCATTCATTTTATCTATAAAATTAATTGTTCGCGACCATGTAAAATAGGTTTTTCATAAACCCACTCCCGTTCAACCAAGTTTCTTATGTGTACCTCAGGCTATTTTCAAATAGACTCCCCTTGCCACTGACAATGTGAGAGAGTGTCTTCCCTCCCCCATAAGTGCACACATGCACATCCCCTTCCACCAGTTCACCACACACCCCTTTGTTTCTAGGTCCTAATAAGCCGCCCCAGATTCTTGCTGGGACCTCTGCTTACGGCCTTCATTCTCTCCACCTCACCTTCATTCTTGGCCCACAGGGCTGGAGACCCCCAGCTCTCTGTAACCCACCCCCAATGTTTTACTTCAAGACTTCAAAGCTGGGAGTGCCCTATTTGTTTGTTTGTTGATAATGCCCAGGATTGCAGGCTATTCTTGTCAGCGGGGAATTTAGCACCTAGTGTCAGCAAAAGCAGCAGAAAAGCTTAACTCTTTTAAGGCATCCCTATCTCCTACAGGTTAAAAATATTGCTCAGAGCACACTATCTGGTGCCTATCACACAGGAATGTACATTAGCAGCTCTTCAGGGCTTAGTCCTAATCAACACTCAGCAGAGTCCTCAATAGCTTAGACACTTAGAGCCCCTTTAAAAGGCTGGTAGGGATTCCCTTCCACCCTCCAAGAGTCTCATTCACGCAAACAAGGCAGCCTACAAAAGAGATGATAAAAAATAAGAAGTGAACATCCCTAGAGCCTATGCTGTGGTGAGCACTGGGTGGGCAAGATCTCACACTAGCTCCAAGAAAAACAGCCTTAAATTCCCCTCTGGCCTTCAGGAATTTGTTCTCAAGGTCGGGCAGGTCTGTCCTCTGGCTGCCAGGGAAGCAGCAAGAAGGCACTCTCCCAGCAAAGAGGCTCCACAGAACATAGAGAAGCAGTCTTGCTTAAGTGTGAGACAAAGCAGCATCAAGGCCTTGCTCCCAAAAGACAAGCAGCATCCCCAGCAGTGCCCTTTGCATCTGAACACTGCTCTGCTTGGGAGTGATTTTACCCAGGAGTATACCCATACAGAGGGAAAAACAAGAATAGATAGGATCATGCTGCTCAGCAGCCCATCAGAGAGTTGCCCACTACCACACTTATAAATGTTTGAAAGAGACATTTAAGTCTTTCTTTGCCCCACCTTCCCCTTTTGCAAAACAGGAATAACAGTTTTTCCTCTTTCCTCCATTAATACTCTGCAGTATGTACCAGGGGCCAAGAGTACCTATCAGCCTAGCCTGAGCAACAGCCAAAGCTTTCAACATACAGCAATCACTTCCAACAATGAAACAAGTGGTTGTGAAGATGTTACACCATGCTAGCAGAACAAGGGCAAGACACCTACATGCAGTTTCCTAAACTAGTAAAACAGAGCTGGTTACAGCTCAGGACAAAAACTCCCCAGGTCCATGTAGGAATAGAGCACTCTCAACCAGATCCAGAAGGACAAAAGTCAACAAGGTCCTGCCTCAAAAATAAATAGTCAAAAATTGTGTGATAGGATTAGCGATGCCAGCTGGAAGAGAAAAATGGGAGCTAACAGCAGTGATAGTCTAACTTCACTCCTGCTTTGCAAACCAAGAATGATTAAAAAAAAAACCCAAACCCAAACAATAAAAAACCCCAAAGCACTAATAATAATAATAATAAAAAAACCCACCACACCACCACAAACCACAAATAAATAAACCACAACCCCATAGATTTGGAAAAGACATCATGCTATCCCTTAAAGAGACTAAATATACAATAGAGAACATGTGAGGCAGAACTGCATCGCAAAGCAATGATGCACTTGAGATAAACACAGCAAATTTCAGACTAACTGCGTGGATCTCCACTGCAGTGTTAGACAGATGTACAGCAAAAGAAGCAAAACATCAGCTCCTGCCTTCTGTACCTCCTAGTTCAAACCAGCAGCTGATGTCATGAAGTGACAAATCTCTTTCTTAAAAGCTTGGCACAGTAAGCATCTTTTCAGAGACCTGAGCCTACAGCAAGATGTCCTGCACTCTTCCTGCAGACACACAAGACAGGGCTCACAACAGTTCTGCTGACACTTAAACATTCATGGCACAAGACCTCTGAAGTCACCTCTGCAGCAGGACCTGCAGCTGCTGGAACGTGACTGCTCACCTTTGCTGTTCTGTCCCGGGAGCCGCTGACAATGAGGCCACCTTGGAAGTCCACACAGTTCACCTCCTGTTCGTGTGCAGAAAACTTGATGCTGTAGGAGCCATGGATCTTGTGAAGGACAATATTTCCATCTCTGAAAAACAAATCCCCAGGCAGGGAATCTGTATCAGCTGCATCTCCCTTGAACATGCACCTTCCATTAGTGCTTAGGAGTATCACAGAAAGACCAGGACTGATCTCTCATGAGAGCTGAAATACATGCAGCATTATTAACCCTCCACTCCTCACACATCACCTGTTCTCTTACAATCCCACATCTGGCCAGTCAAAGCCTGATCTGCTGCACATGAAAATTTTCCTGGCTCTCTTTCCACCCTCCACTTGGTGTTAAGCTGCAGAAACTAGCAGAGCAGCCATTCCTCCTCCTACTGCTTTGAGCTTGCCAGAATCCTGGCTGGATGCTCAATGACTGGAGTACGGGAAAAAGTGAGAGGTCATTCTCACCCATGTCCAAGCCTCAGCTTTTCATTCATTTCAGAGCAGCCGTGCAGGGTATTGTGCTTTGAATTAACTAGAAAGGTATTTAGACTTTTTTTCAACCAATACAGTTACTGGAATTTTAAATGCATGTGTATGTTTTCACCTGAATTTTGGGCTAAAGTTCATAGGGGAGAGCCTCAAGATATCCAGGGCACACAGCCATGCCTGCTTCTCCCAATTCTGTACTTAAGTGCCATGTATATTAATAGCTAAAACTTCGTAAATAACAGTTCTGTTATTTGCTGTAACTGAAAAAGACCAGTCAAATGCAAAATTAATTGAAGAAGTGTGTGCGTGCTGGAATGCTTGGCAGTTTTCCCCCTCTCCACAATTATACCGGTACTTCTAATAAACATACACTTGTGTCTAGAACGCTTTATGCACCACTGCGGTCCCAGTTAACCAGCAATTGTGAATAACAGAACACTGTTGGGCTACCCCGACTCTAAGAGGGACAGAAATTAAAACTGCACATCAGTTGGGATTGTCTGATCAGTCAATCCTGATTCAACAATCCTGTGGATATACACGCAAGTTCAAAAGAGAAAAAGACACTTGATAAGGTCAACAGCACAAGACTCTGCTCCTCTACTGCTGTAGTAGAAACTTTTTCAGGACAGAACCAAATCATAATAGGAAGCAGCAGCAGCTGAACACAGGCAAGTATGAGGACAGTGTGTAGCAAGATTGACCTCTCTGCTCTGGGCTGGAGTTACACAAAGCCTTTCCAACTTCACTGCCACACTCCTTGGGCTCCTTCATTCACCCAACTTACCCCCCTCCACTGACGATGTGAGAGTTGACAAGCACAAAGCGACATACGTCCTCCTGGTGGCCAGAGAAGATAGCTTGAGGGTGACGGTGCAAACCTGTACCATCGGGACAGAGCCCGTAGGCCTGGATGTTCTCTGCTTGAGACAGGTAGAGGTACTCGCCATCCAGCTCTATCCAGGGCATCAAACTGCAAACAGAGAGCTGGTTGGGAAGAAAGCTAAGAAGCTACTAGGAGAAAAATTAACTCTATCCGTGCTTAAACCAGGACAGGGGGTACAGGAGCAGACAGAAGACAACAAAACAACTTCACAAATAACACATAAAGAGGAAACAGAAGATTGCATATGTAAACATATCAACAAAAGCAAATGCCTGCTCATGAAAACTGGGAAGTTGGAGCTGCTGCTCACATGCAAAGGCAGGGCTTAATATAGTAGCACAGCTAACAAGTGAGGCTTCTCCAGCAACATACAAAGCAGATCACATTGCTGGCATTTTTCTAACCAAGAGCTAAAGTAAAGGAAGCACGGAATCTCTGAAAGAGAAGATGGCCAAGAGTCTACTGAGTTCAGATAGGAAATACTTAAGGCTCCCTGACCCCTCTTCACAAGCCCTGTACTTTTTAAGAAATGATGCTATCAGGCATTTGTGAGCTATGCTAAGCATTTCTAACAGAGCCTTCGATATGAGGCTCCTGATGCTGTCAGTCAGTCTTAATCCTGCACATTATTTACTGATGCTCAGCAGAGATCACAAAGCTGCCAGTATTTCACATGCATCTGAGCAGGTCACATCAAATAACACACATTTTCCTAGAAGCAGAAAGTCTTCCACCTCTTCCATTCACTGTACACTGATATGTAAAGCAGCAGAGTAAGTCTGAAGCTATCCAAGCACTTTGTGCTCATCATGTAGAGGAGGTATTTTTCTACATTCACACCTCTTCCACCTCTCATACAAAAGCAACTGCAGAGCAATCTCTTGATTTCTGTTGTCTGTCTTTCAGAAAAGCACATACACCCTTTCTGCCCCATGCTATCTATGGGACAGTGGCAGGTTCCAACAGACAGGTGCCATGCCAAGGGCAGTGGACTGCTAAAGGAGCTGCTCCAAAGTATTCTGAAGATTGAAATTACAAGGGGAAAAAATGCTTCACTTCCTGGGAGACTGAGAAGGAGACACTCCAGCAATGTCTGAATCAAGTCTGTCATCACAAGTTTTGTTTATTTATTCTTGAAACAAAATCAAAATACAGAAAACAGAACAGGCTACACTGCACATCTGGGCAGAGAGCTCTTTGTTCTTAAGCACCAGAGAATCAGCAAATATGCCTTCTGCATCTGGCCTTGCCATATCTAGAGAGACATGGGGCTTGTGTCCTATCAGGCATGAATGTGTAAAATTGTCTCCACTCTGCAGACATTGCTGAGTGCACCAATAACCCATGCAAACTTCGAGAAAAATCAGAGCCTTTCCACAGAGCAACCTTTCAATTTTCAAACTATTCAGGAACAAACTGTTTTGAAAGCAGGGGAGTTTCTCAAAAAACTGTATCCCTTTATTTTACAGATCATTCATTCTCAGAGGTCACAATTTTCTTTGTCAGCAGAGCCATTACACATAGCTGCTCCACATAATATCACAATTTAGAACCAGAAACAAGCAAGAGGACAAGATTACTTATCAAATAGAAGGTTCCTGCTTGCCTGCATTTATCTCCAATAACAGGCTTTTAGTCACATAAAGCAATCGAACATAGGCTATAACATTCATCTGGGACTTGATCATATTCATGGAAAAAGTAAGAGGCATCTCTGGAGCAGAAGCTTTGGTTTTAGGCAAGCTTTGATTTCCTTTTCCTTCCTCCACTCCTACGCAGTCCTCTAAAAGCAAGCGAATACCCAGCTTACTTAGGCTACAGCCAGTTTCTGTGGCTCTCCTACTGCTGCAGTTTAGCTTTTTACCTTTTTCTATGACTTTTTCATAAGGAGAAGCAACAAATTTGAAGCAGGACAAATGAAAATTAGAGGATGCCATTAGGATGGTGGCCTCATTAAATCAGTCCTTGCTTTTTCACTTGGGAAGCTGGTTTAGTAATGATCTCTAACATCCACAGAGCCTGTCTTCACAGATGGTTGCAAGCACTTCAAAGGCAGGTATACAACCTGCACCAAAACCCATTCTGCTCATTACAGTTGTTCCCAGGACTTTAGACAAGCAGTGGCACATTATCCTCCACTTCAATCTACATAGCACAAAAAGCATGAAAAGCTCAGTAGAAGGTCCCTGTTCTTCAGCAGCTAACAAACCTTAGTCTTTCTCATTTTATCTACTGTCTGATGATGTGAAGGCTGAAAATGTAGATGTGCTGTGCAGACAAGAGACCTACCTTATGCTTTGCTTTGAAAGCTGAGTACACCTTTGCAAGAAAGAATTTAACAACAATCTCCTCTCACTAATGTCAAATATACTTTTTTTTTACTGAAGGAGGAAGCATAAGGTAGAAGAACAGCAATTAGCATTTCAAATCTGTACAGCCAAATCAGGGGCCATGATAAAGCACAGCAGACAAAGCAAATATTTTGAGGGGACAGAAGTTCACATTTGGTATCAGGTATGCAGGACAAAAAATTGCTCATGGTATACAGCAACAGATAGGAACATAACAGCTTAAAGCCTGTAGTAAGGATTGCTAAATCCAGCTAGAACTGCACAGATCAGAATAATGACAAATTCAAACTCTTAGTAAGAAACTAACTCTCAACTCTCAGAGTGAATCTCTAGGGCAAGACAGAAACTCCTTTTACCCCACATCCAGCTAGTCAGCAACACCCAAAACAGGCCAGCAACATCACGTGTGATCCACAAGGTCTTATAAGGAGCAGGAAACATCTCATTTCAGGGCACAGACAAAAACCCAAAACCTGGCAGCAGCTGACACAGAACAAAGCAGAAGACAAAGGAGCCACTTGCTTGCATTTCCATTTCAGGACTGTCTCCCTCCGGCACCGTCCGTGCCTCCAGTTCTGAGATACTTTCACCCTTTCCTTCACTGGAATGCCAGGCGCTCTGCAGACAGAAGAAGAGAGATGAGATTAACAACTGGGACTGATGTCGTATGAACAACAAATACACTCAAGCTGGTCACAGGTTCCACAAATGATGAGCAGGCAAACACTGGTGGTGCCTGAGCCACACTAGAGTAAGCACACTCCTACGAGTCGACAAGAAAGGAACACTGAGCAGGGTGGGTGCTTATCAGCATGGAAAGCCATCCCTGATGATCATTAGTGTACAAGCCTTAAATCTGATCAAGACCTATCTAGTACATCAAATGCAACACAGGTTGAGACAAAATGTAATCAAAGCAAGACGACATGGAAAGAAACTACCAGAACAACCTGAGAAAAAGGACATCACTTTTCTAATAGAGACTAAATTAAACCAGTTAACATAAGGACACCACCACACAAGAAAAGATGGAGGAAACACTAGCCAGAACACTGAAACTAGAAGCCAGGAAAGTGTGTCTAGACAGAACACCAGTAAAGAAACTGCTCCAGACCCTGACCTGCCTGACAATCACATAGCCAGATACAATAATTAGAAATCAAGATATGTTCAAACTAAAAATAAAATTCATTCATCTGTATAACCAACCACCTGATGCACACACGCCCCAAGACAGACTTTCTTTTGCAGCAGCTCACCAAAGGATAGAGAATTCCACCACATTGCTGGAAAATTCTCTATTCACAGTCAGACAAACTTATGAACTGTAGTCTCTCTTTTAATAAGCAGTTGCTGGGATACAAATCAAAGTTATTGAGATAAGCTGGGAAAAGCCAAGATCAGCACAGCTCAAGAGGTGACAAAAGGTAGGTACCACCGAGACCTGGGACCAAGGTCTCAGAGTCTACATGAACATACTCAGTTCAAGCAGCTGTTCAACATCTGTCTTGCCTTCACGATCCAGGGTAGATTAAAGAGGGAGGGAGGGAAAAGACAGCATTAACTCCCATCTTTCTCATATCATAAACTTAATTATTCAATATCTTTGGTGGAGCTGCTTAGGTAGGAAAGATCGGAAAAGTACAAGAAGAAACTCTTGAAGTTATGCTTTGTAACTAAGTGTTGTGAACCACTAACTAGATTATAAAAGTTTATCCCCCATTCATTTCTCAAGATCCAATGTTCTCAGGTTTATAGGGATGAAGGGAAGATCCTTGAGAGATGGGTATTGGTGCCTGATCAGAACAAGTTCCCTTCTCCCATTCCTACTATGCCCTCAACCCACTTCCCAAAAGTGGGATTTTGGGACACTCTGTCATTTTTAAAACAAAGATTACCTCTCTGTAAATAAACATCTCCTGTGGCTGTTAATGGGTGTAGGAATCTCTAACCTGGCCCTGGGGTCTCGCCAGATTCTCATTTTCCCAGCCTTCCTTCCATAGCCTCAGGCTCCTTTTTTTCTGCTCACCCTTCCCTCCCCTTTTCCATGCTTTCCGGCACTTAGTCACCATTATAATTTGACTGCATTCCTGGGCATGTGACCCATTTTAAACAAAAACAGCAGCCACACATAAAAAAGCTTCTTGTCCCCTAGAAAGCTTTGTGACATAAGTTTATGACAAGTATGATGAGTTTATGATAAGTATAAGTTTATGATGAGCCACATCAAATAAAACTGAATTTAGGAAGCTATGAGATCTTTACTTCTCCTAACCCTTTCTAAAAAATAATAAACAAACCCATAGAATTAGCCTAGGCTGCAGAAAGAGGAATTCCTATTTTTAAAGGGAGCACTTGAAGGAGCTCATGTGACCAGATGAGGAGGTCTGAGATGAGGAACCCACAGCACTGAAATGTCAGGTCAGGTCCAGCAGCCTCCTCTCCTCATCGTTTATTAATCTCCCAGACAGAGCTCAGGCTCTCCGCCCACGTCCAATTCCATTCATTATTCCAAAAGGCTTCTCCTCCCCACACTCAACCCTCAGTGAAGTTCTCCCCATGTACAGATTTTAAGTCATCAGCTTGCACAGTGATGGAAAACACACTCATGCCACAACCCCCTCCTAACACATACTGGCCCATCCAGACATCCTGAGCTCAATGGACAAAGCCTACTAAGCCTAGATGTAATTTCCAAGGCTCCAAGAAAGGTGAATCTAAGGTCAAAAAAAGCAGCCTCCATCTTACGCTGCTGGTCACTTTTCTAGTTGGGTGTTTCCTAAGCTAGCAGATGTTCACTAGTCACTGTCTCCAAACTAACTGATAATTAGAAGAATGGTAAGAAATAATTCACTTATTAGAAGGATGAAAAGAAACAATTCACTCTTGTTAGTAAGACTACTAAATTCTGTTATCACACCACAGACTTACAACACAAACCTAAGTTAAGTTAAAAGTATTTTAATCCTATGTTTTCTAGGCACTTGCTTTCCTTATATCACAGATGCTGTACTCTGTTGGGATGCCCTGCTGCTTGCACTGTGCCCAGGAACTGGCTGTGGTCCCCAGCAACGCCAGCGGGGTGGGCAGACAAGGAGAGTTGGGGGGGAGACCCCAGACCGGGAGGGCCGTGCATGTCTGCTGCCACACCCAGGACTCGAACCCGAGGCTCCGGGGTCACGGCTGGGCTGGGCCCCCTGCCGGCGCGCCCTGCCCTGATTGGCCCCTGGTGTGTGAAAGCAGCACTGCGCAGGAAAGTCGCACGTGATGCTGATTCCGTGGAGGTAGTGTGGGGTGTTTGTGGTCCGGGGGAGGGGTGCGCACGACACGACACACGTCCGGAACGGGTCCTAGTTCTGTGGCAAGGGCTGAGGCTCTGGGGGTTGGAGCAGGGCTTCAGTTTGTTGCTCACAGGTAGGAGAGTTTAACCCACTGTGAGATCAACACCAGGTGCCCCAAGCTGGAAGGGTAGGGGTTTACCTTTGCTTAGGTGAGGTAGGGCTCACTCTGTATGGCCTGGGAGCTCTATGGTGGGTCAGGTCCTGTCTCCCCTTCCCTTTTAAATCTGGCTTGTGCCTGTTTTTCCTTTTTCACCCAGGGGAAGGTGCTTCCTGTTTCCCTCTGCAGCCCTCCTAAGTTGGGAAATGCCTCAGTATGAACACGAGACCTTTCAGTAGGTCATGAACTTCAGGAGTGAGGGTGCTTGCAGTTCTGGGCTCTTGCTGCAAGCCTGCCTACAGCATTGAGAGCAAGTTGCTTTGGTGGCACCTGTTCATCCTTCTGCTGGAAGCACCTTTAAAGCCCTTGCCTGGCTGGTGTTCTGCTTTAGTTCTACGTTAAGTGGCTGGGTTTTTTTGTTTGTTAAATGGCTTTTTGCCCTTCTTCCTGCCCAGTCCTCTCTTCCTGGACACTTCAGGGATCTGGTTGCAGGACCTGCTGTCCCTGGCAGTAATGGAGGCATCCTGGGATGTGGCAGATATGGCAGCTCTGCAGAAGACTGCAAATGATGACTTGGACTTGAGCCACCTGGAGGGGGACAGTGTGGAGGAGCTGGTTGTGCAGAACCCAGTGAGTGTGGAATCACTTTTCCTTGTTTCTCTAAGGAAATTGGAAGCTTTCTATACCTCTGTTCAAGTGCTTCTAAAAATTAAAAATCTTGGGCCCCTGATGTTAAAATCCCTGAGCTGAGAAGTTGGAAATTGAATTGTCACTCTCCTGCTACTTATCTTTCACTGCTGAGATGTTTTTCTGGCTGAGCAAGAGTACATGGCTCCTGTTCATCACCAGCTTAAATCTCTGGTTCCCTCTGGCACCTCTGCACATACTGCTTCAAAAGTATGGGAAAGGAAATATTATCTGTGTTTTTTCTCCCTAATGGAGCTGGGAGCTGAACTCCCCTTTTGTGGGACAGGCTGTTGTCTTCAGGCCACCCTTGTCCCCAGCCTGGGAGGGAACTGTGGGTGGAGGTGCATGTTGTGCAGCACTGCAACATCCCAGCCCAGATTGGGCAGTGGGATCAGGGTGTCCCTGCTCAGCGTGCTGCTCATGCAAGTCTTGGTTGGGGTTTCAGGAGCTGGAGGCCATCAATGCCAGAGTGCGAGAGATGGAGAAAGAGGATGAGCGGATGAAGGAGCTGCAGCTGGAAGCTGAGAGACGCTTTATTGTGAACTTGGAGGGAGGTATGGGCTGTCCCTGGGTGCTGCTGTCCCCTCAGGGACAACGCTGGAGCACAGGGTGGTAACTGGAGCCAGAGCATGTGGCTCTGCCTCTCCAGGCAGCCTGAGGCTGGACATGTAAGGTGGATGAGGGATGGGGTCCCAGGTGTGACATGGTGCTATCAACTCTTACCTCCTATCTGTGCAGACCAAGATGCAGTAAATTAATTACATTTAATTCAGTTACTTAATCGAGTTTAGTATCAACTGCCCCAGTAGAGCAGTTACCCTGTGGTTTGGGGGTTTTCTGAAGAGAAAGGGGGCAAGGGGGTGGAGGAGGAGGAGGAGGAGGAGGCAGAGACAGCAGTGTGGGTATTTGGGTATGCCTGGACGTGACAGGGACTCAAGGAGCTTTATAGTGTGTCAGCTCAGTGGTGGTTGTGCTGGTAGAAGACTTCTGCAAACAGACACCCCTCTGCCAGAGGGCTCCCATAACTCCAGCATGGCAAAGCAGCCCTTGTCTCTGCAGGTCTCTTCCCAAAGACAACCAAGAAGATGGAGGTTGACCAGCGATCCATCTATGTGGGCAATGTAAGTGGGAGACCCTGGAGCAGAACCCATCTCCCTACTCCTGGTCCAGCTGGATGTATGTCTGAGAACCTTCTCACTGGGGGCCTTTCCACCCCCCACTGAAGGCTGGCTGGTCCCATCCCAAATGCTTCTCCTCTGCCCAGCCCAGACTGGGAATGTGGCTCAGCATCTGCCTGTGGTTTTCAACTACTTGCAGATAATCTGTCGCAAGTGTCAGCTCCCCAAACTACCCTGCTGGAAGCTGCTGGTTTTGTGGTGTTGCTTGTTCCCTCAAAGCCAGGGGAGCTGTCTCTCAGATTTGGGTTTCCAGGCTGGAGCATTCAGCTGGGTCTTCTGAACCTCAAGAGGTGGTGAAGCTATGGTGGCATGGTGTGAGAGGGGTCAGCTGGGCCCTTTGTCTCTCGTGATGGTGTGTGAATGCAGGCCCACGAGCCAGGGGGCTGACTGGTAGCACTGGAGGGCTTGGGACTGTCATTGCAGGTGGATTATGGGGGCACAGCAGAAGAGCTGGAGTCTCACTTCCACAGCTGCGGGGAGATCAACCGAGTGACCATCCTCTGTGACAAGTTCTCAGGGCATCCCAAAGGGTCAGTGGTGTGTGCTGGGATTGGGGTCTTGAGGGTGCTGCCCTGTGCTCCCCAGCCTTTGGGAGCAGTGGGGTGCCCTGGGGCTCTACTCACCCCATCCCCTTGTAGGTATGCCTACATTGAATTTGAAGAGAAGAGCTCTGTGAAGACTGCATTGGAGCTGAATAAGAGTGTGTTCAGAGGCCGTGTTATTAAGGTAAGAGCTGGATGAAGCCCTGGGGTGCTGCATCTATCTCTCCCAGCTCTGTTTGCATGGAGCTGTGCCAACCCCTGGTGCTGGCTGAGCCACCCTTTGCCTTCCAGGTGCTGCCCAAGAGGACCAATGTGCCGGGCATCAGCACCACTGACCGTGGGGGCTACCAGGGCTGCTTCCAAGCCCGGGGAGGCCTGGCCCAGCAGGGAGGCTACTACAGAGGGCAGCACCCGAGGATGCGAGGGAGGACATACAGGTGAGTGGCTGGGTGGGGGGTTTCTTGTGTATTTGAGTCAAGACCCCTGTGTCCCTAGGATGGAGATAGCTGCCCCTTGCTCCAGCCATGCTCTGGCTTTGCACCTTCCACCTGGCATGGGTGGGAGGATGGAGAAGGGCTTCAGCAGGAGTATCCTCCTGGAGATCTGTGCTAGAAATGTCTCTTGCCCATCATGGGCTGTTAGCATCACCCCAGTGCCTGTGGGCTTGGCAGGATCCTGGTGGCTGGTCTGGCTGGGACATGAGCACCTCAGGGGACCTGTGGGCACCTGGGAGGGGGGAAGGACTGAAGTGAGTCCACAGTGATGGCACAGCAGATCCCATCCATACTGCTGTCCTGGCATCCCTCATCCCCAGTGCAGGCCTGGAGCTATTCTCTGGCACATCTCCTGTTGCTCATACATCTGTGAGCTCGCTGTGGATTAGCTTTACGAATGCCCCAGCACCTTTGGTGCTGTGGTAAGAAGCAGAGAAGAGCTTTGGAGGTGAAAGAAGCACCTGGAAACCTGCAGGGATTTGCGTGGCCATCACCCACACAGCCTGACCAGTCTGAGCTGTGCCTGGCTTTGGGGGTTCAATCTAGGTTAGCTGGTGCAGAAGGGTGAATCCAGCTCTTGGAGGGGTGAAGGAGCTGAGTAGCTGTGCTTTTTGGCACAGCTCACAGCTGAGCGATGCCACAGTGCTTCAGGGTGCTGGTTTTGTTGTTCTTTAGGGGTCGGGCAAGGCCGCTGCCTTGGTATTTTCCATGCTAGAAAGGATTGGACTACCCTCGTGATGCCGACAGAACTGAAATGAGGAGATGGGATTGCAGAGATCTCACAATATGCCTACCCAAGTAAAAAAGATTAATTTAAAAAAGGCCATCTGCCTGGCTGTGAGGATTACTGGGGAGGCAGCCATGTGCTGGGCTGCAGGAGGGAAGACTGGATCCCCTCCATCTGCACATCCTGCCAGTGTCCCAGAGGAGCTCACCTTAGCTTTGCTTAGGAGATTGCATTTTCATCAAGAACAGTCTTATTCTAGAGAACACTGTCCTCAGAAGGGAGGAGCTCTCCCAAACCATTAAGGCTCATTCTCATCCCATAGAAAAGGGCTGCACTGGAAGGTTTGGTTTGGTTTCTAGGTGTCCAAATGTCCTCCACCCCACTGTGAGGATGGACCTGCCCTGCTCGACCTGTGAAGTTCCCTCAGCTTTGCCAGCTTTCTATGGAAGCTGGATGCTGCTTTCTCTTGCTCATGATAAGATCCTAAAGGCCTTTCTAAAGACTCTTTTATTCTTCAGATCAGTGGAGAAAGTCTTGGGTTGCAGCTCTAGATCTGACTGCTGGGGAGCTTTTCCTTCATCAGCCTTGTGGATTTCTGACCTTCCTCTTGGGAAGAGGATGGAGCCAATTATGTGGTTTGGGTCTGGATTTTAGCTTGCTGCTGTTGTACATCTAACAACTAGGGGAGGGGGGGAAAACATCCCTTGCTGTTTCTCTGGAAGCCTCTACCTCTCTAGTGGCTAAACAAAACCTGGGTGTCACAAAGCCCTTCATACCTTTTATTTTGGAAGTCAACAACCCCCTCTTCTGCTTTTATTCCAAAGCTGCAGGGATCAAAGGGTGCTGCCAAGTCATTGTTTTACTTTATTTCTAGTAGTAGCAGCATTACAAAATCATCTCCACTGTTGCAAATTTGGTCTGATCTTCCTCTTTACTCCCATTAGCATTTCTGCTCAGGATTCCCTGGATGGGAATGGTGTGAGTCCAGCTGAGTGAAGTTATATGTTGAAATTGGTTTTCTTATGTAATTATCATACTAATCTTTTGTGATCCTTGGCTAGGATTCCTCTAATCCAGATGCGACCGACTCCTAAAGCAGCTTTTCACAGCTCAGGGGGCATTGCCAGGCTAAAAGTCCTACTGATCCCCCCACCTCTTAAAATCTCAAGACAATTTTAAAGCTTGGGGCTTTAACTCTTAATGTTGTACTCCTGAGCTCAGTGCTGCCAAGATTGGCCTTCATCCAAGTTACAGCTTAATTTTAGATTAAAAATAAACCCGACTTCTTCTAGGGCTTTAAAGTTTCCATTTAGTAGCTTTGTAAATTCTTGAGACTTGTTTCTTAACAGAAATTACTTTGGGGTATTTGGATTCTCTTGTGGAAGAGGAAATGCTGAACTCCCATCTCTGAAAGTGAAAAGAGTGATTTTTACAGGAAAATGTTCTGGAATAGCAGTGTACAGCTGTACCTTGTTTAGATGGTAGGAGAGGCTTCAACACTTTCATCTCCCATTATCTGACAGGTTGTTGTTGTTGTTTAAAATGTATTGAAGTTCTGTTTGAAAAGGTATTGTAAATGTCACTTATAAAATAAATTATCCTGCTGTGTGAACCTCATCTGCAGTGAGACTGTGCTGGCTGGGAGCTGACTTAACACTGACCTGGCTTTCTCCAGGCTTCTTGTATCCATCCTTTGGAGCTGTGCAGCTATTTAACTATTATTTTTAGCTTATGTTTTATGTGGTTTTAACTGATTAGGTCCTTGAAGCACAGACTGCTGCCTGTGGGGCAGGAAAGACTTGGAGTAGAGGTGTGTGAAAATCACTGAGTAGCTGCTCAGTAGTGCCTATGCCTGCCTGTGTTACCTCTGCTTGGACATGCTGTAGCTGCACAGCCTTGTGTAGTGTGAGTGTATTGCACAAGCAGTTAAGAAGCTGGGATGCTTTTCTAGCCTAGTTTGTACTTTTTTTCCTATATAAATACCTGGTATTGATTTGGTAGTCTTTAATTAGAACAGCAGGGAGCTGCAAGGATAGGAGATGTTAATAGAGATTAGTTTGGGATGAGACAGGCATTTGTGCAATCCTGTCTTAATCTCTTGGTGTGGATTTATCCCAACTGTGCTACCTGTGTCCCCTGACCTGGCCTGTCTGAATGAGGTGTGAAGTGATATCAGCAAATACTGTGAAATGTGAGTCACCCAAAGATCTTCCAGGAAGGCAAGATCAATGTAGGGCTTGATTAGGTTCAAGGTGGTGCTTTGAGACCAGCTGTTTGCTATCTGCAGAGCTTTCTCAAGTATGTGAACAATGGCTGGGGTTGTAGAGAAACCTGAGGCCTTCAGCTGATTTGCAGTTTCCTTTTTCCAAGAGCTAAAGTATATATAGATCTGAGTGCTCCTAGCTAAGGAAAAACAGGACAAGGAGCCAAAATATGTTTGAATTGAGCATTGCTTGTGATGTTCCTGTCAGAATAAACAGTCCCGAGCAGCAGCAAAGGGGGGTGGCAAAGAGCAAAAGGACTTCTGTGGCTGATGTGCTCCTCCTGCTTCAGAGGAACTGCTCTGAAGCACCAGTGCTTCTGAGGAACGGTGTCATTCTCTGCATCTCAGCTGACTGAATTCTAGGTTGACCCCTAATAATAATCTCTTAGCTGTCTCTTGTATGGCTGTGCTTGCTTCAATCACAAGCACAGCAGGAACTGCTGTTTTTACACAGCCCAACTGCTACAGGCACGGAGTTGCACAGAGGCACAGCTGCATGAATTTCTGTAGGGAACAAACCTGACACAGCTGACCTTCCTGAAGGAAGAGCTGGCTCTCACGTGTTGCCTGAAGGCATAAAGCTGAACAGTGATGTCTGTGCTATACTTGGGTTTGCTGGAAATGAAATGCATGCAGACCTTGCAGGTGTCCGGTTTATTCTACATAGAATAAATTTAAAATATTGCACAGAATGAAGACAATATATACATCACTTTGCACGCTCCTGTACATGGGAGACATTTTCAACACTTGGATGAGAAGGGGCAGAGCTTCAGCACACTTGCATCATCGTCTATATCATCAAAAGCCCTAGAGAAGGGAATGAACACAGAACATTAGAGGAAGCAGCTAGTTCTGCACAGCACATCTATTGTAACAAAGACAATGGCTAACAATGCCTCTTGCTGGTTAACAAGCTGGCTTTCCCTAAGCTGAACGCATCATTTTATTCTTTAACTATAGCATGCTCTGTTCTGTTGGGTAAGTAATGACTTTTAAGCTTAAGTAAGGACAGGTTTTGCCCTAGCTGTAGACCTGCCTCAGCGAAGTGTAAAAGAAGTTGTTCTTGCTCAGGCAATAGAAACTCCAAACATTATTAAAATCCCCTGTGAGATTACAGATGAGAAATGGGGGGCGCACTGACCCTCCCGTGTGAGGAATTACACGTGCTGAATGCCTGTCCTTACTCAAGTGTAAGCCCTAAACAAGTGCAGTTATTCACTCTTTAACCTGTTCTACTTACCTATGTTTATTTTCGTATTTACCTATTAAACAGGTGGGGGTTTTTTTAATTTTTTTTTTTTTTTTATTCCAAGGAATAAATTTTTTTGCATCAGTGTTTTGAACACCAGTTCTGAGGTGGGAGTGAGAGTTCTCATGAGGCTATTGGTTTTCTGTTCTGCAGTAATGGCCCAAAGGCAACATAGCTCTTATCCGTTTAGGCAGTCAGAGCATGCACATCTGAACTGGTCAGCCACAGGGGTTATGCTCTTGGTGCTATTACATCATAGGTACACTGCAAGTTCCAGAAAGATGACAAAGATCAGTATGGTCAGCCCACTTATGGATGGATATGGATACAGTCCTGGAATGGATATAGTCCCCAGGGTTATAAAAAGGGTTACACATTATGTCTGTATATGAATTGTGCAGCTTTCAGAACATCTGAAAAGGGGTTGTAGTTTAATTAGTATTTTATTTTTGCTTCTTGACACTTTGCTACTTCTACTTGCTCATAAAAACATCTTTGTGGTAAGTCATGCTCTGATGTCCTGCACTTACACTGCGGATCTCATTGTCTCGAAGCACTGTGTTTGAAGAATCCACCACCATAACAAACTTCACCTTGGAATTTGTCACGTAGCCATATCTGTGCAGCTGTTAAGGTAAGTGCTTCTGGCAAAGTGACTAAAGCAAGGCTGAAATACACTCAAAGAAACAAGCCGAGAGGAAACATGATGGTTCTTGCTGTGCCCATCTTGTAGGTAGGACTAGATGAGGTAAGCAAGATGTTATTTTGCAGGAAATGAATCCCTTTTCTACCCGACTTTTTCCATCTTTTATAACTCCAGGGCAAGCTTGCTCCTATGCTGGCCAGTAAAGCATGCTTTGCAATTTCAGAAGCAGCCTCCCACTAGCAATTTTAGGGGAACTGTTTTAATGATGCAGCCACCTTATTTATTCTTGCTTGGAAGACCTGATGGAGATCTTCTAATGTCAGCCAGTGGGACTAACCTGAGACTTCAAAAATTAACAACCAGTTTATAAAAACCCAGAAATCAGGTCTGCAGATAACTTCAATCTGTGGGATTCAGAAAAAAAGACAAAGAAAGTTTTAAAGATTGACTCCGACTTATAAACATTGGGGAAGCTGCAGCTGTGGAGTACAGATTGTGGAGAAATCGGACCACACACCTAGGATTTAGGTACTTGACCAGAGACACCTTCATATTCCTGCTACTTTCAGTGGTGTTATTAAAGACTCTAAGCTTTTTTTTAGTCAGTCAACTGTTTTAGCTAAGCAGGGAATAAAGTACCCAGTTAATGAAAGGCGAAGTCTAGCTGGACCAGACACTCATCACACGCTGCACTCCCTCATGTAAGTTAAAGGTAAATTTTTCCACTGCTTGGTTGGGCAACGAAGCAGCTTCTAAACTGATCGAGGCACCAAACCTAAACCTCTATGTGACAAACTGGTCAGTGAGCAAGCGCATGTATTTTCTGATGATGTTTCTACCATGGCACCAAGTAGGAAGGGAGGTTCCCCATGCAGAGCCCCTTGCAAGAAAGAGCCTATAAATACAAAATGGCATGGCAAAAGGCAGTAGAAAGATACAACTTGTAGTCTTCAGTGGGGTAGAGGAGCCCTAGGTACAGATCCCTCTGATCTACAAGGGCCTTGCCCATTGCAGAGATCTTTTCATCCATGACATCAAGAGAAGTGTGCAGTGTAGTGGAACTTCAGCTCGTTCTCAGTTGGAATGCTCTGGTTGTAGAGGGGATAGTTCTGAGGAGGAGAACAAAGTGCATTAAGTAGGACTGGCCGCTCTGTGCGTAAGCAATGGCTGATGCCATGACAGTGCTTTCACCCAAAGAAGTACTGCTGTCAGAAGTAAGGTATGTTTCACATGCACAGCCCCCTTTGCACCTTGTAGTGCTTGTGCAGCAGGCCTATCTCCATACACCAGTGGCAGGAGAATTATTTGCGCAGGCACTGCACAAGGCTCAGGTCTCTCCACTGCTTCGCCTGCCCCCTTGCCCCAGCAGAGCCTGTCTCGTTCTTTCTGAGGAAAACCTCTCTCCTCTCCTGGCAGCAGGTCAGCAGGACACTGCAGGGTACCCTCATGCTGTCTCTGCACTCGCTGTCCCAGCCTCAGCCTGCTTCTGCCCAGCTCACTTCAAGCTCCAGTGTCTGCTCTACTCTCCCCATATCTGCCAAGGCTCTGCCACACTCCCTCCACACCTGCTCATTCCCCTTACCCCTACCCCACAACTGGCCCTACTCTTGCTCCCCTCCTCATTCCTGCCCAGAGCCCAGCCTCTCAGGCCTCATGCCCCCAGCTGCCCCCCATCCCACTCAGGCAGTATAGCCTCACCTGTCCCCACTCAAGCCCCACAACCCAAGGCACAGCTTCGCTCCCCTCATCCTCGATCAGGCCCAAGTCCCCTCTCCACCTCTTTGATGATCACGGCGATGCATGCTGCTATCTTGTCCCTGCCTCCGCCGTCCACCCCACGCGTCATGTGAGGTAGGCAGAGCCCATGTGAGGCATGGTGGTCGTGCGGGGTGGTGGTTGCCATAGTGAGGGTGGTGCTGGTGCCTTTTTGCCTCTGCTGGGCCTTAGGTTCCGTTGCGGACTCTGTGTCACTCAACATCCTCCTTCTTCTCGTGGACGGTGTGAGTGGGGCTGGGGGGGTGAGATAGGGGTTCGTGTCGCTGGGAGAAAGCCACCTTGTGGGGGGTGTGATGCTGAGGTGGGCTTGGGTGCCTGGGAAGGGGTCATCATGGCTGAGATGGATTGGGGCCCCAGCTTCATAGAGTGTTTGCTACAGAGTGTGGGCTGCGGGAGGGTGGTCACTGGGGTGTGAGTCGGACCCTTGTGGTGAGGCGGGGTCCTAGGGCCAGTGGAGGGGCTCCTGTAGCGGTACATCTCTGCCAGGCTCTGGTTCTGGGTGTGAGGTAGGGCATGGTTTGAGCACTTGCACTTTTTGGGCAGGGCTGCCATCAGAAGCATTCTGCTGGTGTCTGGGGAATCTGTAGTGTGTGCACAGCACGTCAGTGATGCTGTGGGGGTCCCTGGGCTTGCAGGTGTATCGTGGTGCATGGGCTGGGTCCAAAGCTGCGCTGGTGCTGAGGCAGAGGCCCTGAAGTAGAGGTTTCATTGTTGCTGTAAAAATTGGTCAGAGAAACTCTCTAAGACTCAATTTTGAGTTTTAGAAAGCAGCGTTCTGTATTGCAGTGCTGGGCACACGCGAATCGTTTCGCCAGCAGCGGCTGTAGATTGTAGGAAATCACAGCGGGTCTATGGGCCCCTTGACTGAGCAAGAGGAATTCAGCCTTGAACAGTTCGTGGTGTATCCCTGAAGCTTGGGAAAGTCCCGAGGAGTTATGAAATATCAGAAATAACTTTCAGGAGGCAAGAACTGCAAGATAAGGAACTCAGACTTGTGCTACAAAACTTGGCGCAGAAAGCAAGAACCAATTAGGT
>JANHGB010054564.1:44692-78813 GCA_026283785.1 Coracopsis vasa
AAGGGGAAGTGGTGGTCCTTATATATGCTGCACCTGCTCTGTTGTACACCTGATCCCTCCTGCAACTGAAGTAGCATAGTATCACCTTATTCTTAATGAAAAATACAGAACTTCATTTCCTCAGGAGACAAAATCATATATCACAGTAGACAGAGTCCAGTGCACAGCCATTCTGCAGCACTCATTCTTGCTGACTTCCAAGGAATCTGTGCTTAACTTTCAAGCTGTGAAGACTGAATCGGTTGAAGTCCTGGCCTGAAAACCCAATACAAGGATTTTCAGCACAACCAAAGTCCTGCTATCAGAAGCCGTAACTATTTCCCTAAAGTCTGTGCCATTAATGAGATAATAATATGACACAGCAAAATAGGGCTCAAAACCCGACATCCCATCTTTCAATTCATGTCAACGTCGTATTTACGGGAACAATACTGAATCACTGGATGACAAATAAGACGCTGGGCTAGCAGCTAAAGGGAAACCATAGGAAGGGATTCATACATCCTACAAACATAAACAACTTCTTGTTATCCTCTAAGTATCTAGGAAAGCTCACATTGTGTGGCTGCCTCCGAGTGGTGTTTCATAAGCTGGCAATTTTGAGAAAGGAAAGCAACCTCTGGGTCTTTACCAACCACTGCCAGGGCTCAAGCCCCAAAACCACTTCATCTACAAAGATGCTGGTGTCACACACACCAAAGCCAAGAGGGCTCGCACATATTCTCAACCTCTGATGTGCTGTTGAACTGGGGAAAAAGCCAATAACAACCCCTACCCACAAACCTTTAAAACCCAGAAGCCACAAAGAGCCTGAGAGTCTCCTTCTCTATGACAGCCATCACCAGCAAGCTGCTCCATGAACAGAATCTAAGAAATGTGTGCCTGGGACCCCCTACCACAAAGGCTCTTGTGCCTAGTAACATACATAAGCCCACACTACAGCCTTTACCCAAAACACCAGTGCAGGCCTTGCTCCCTTGCAGCTTCTTCCCTAAGGTGTCTTCGACCCCATGGCAGGGACCACTGCTCAGAAACAGGGAGAGAGCATGGGCACACAGCAGTCACCCCAATAGCACATGACAGCTCTATCTCCTCGTGTTCCCAACTGCCCCAGCTTGAAGCCACTCACCCCTACGTGTTTTGTTAGAAGTTTGGAAGACAGACTTGATCTGAAGAGGCCTTAGGCCCCAATACTTGACGGGCCACTCCCGCCGGGCTTGGCGCTGTTGGGACCCAGAAAGCCCCCACCATACACTGCCGCTTCCTTGCGGGAACAAGCAGCACCTCCCCACAAACCCCCCAAGCCTCCAGGGCAGGGCCGGGGTCAGGGCCCACCACACACGGTCCGTTCCCCTCCCAGGGGCGGCCCCACCGGGGGCCCGGCGCCACGGCCCTTCCTCTGCCTTCGCCTTCCCTCTTAGCGCAGACTAACGACAGCGCAACCGCGGTTCGAGAATAGCCTCCCCTTCCCTCCGCCCCCTCACGGCGGCGGGGAGTCCCCCTTAGCGACTACGCCAGGAGCGCAGAATGCCCCTTAGCGACTAACTAGGCCGCAAGATCCCCGGCGTTTCCCAGCCGCCGTGGCCGCCTCCCCCCGCCCTTCCGCCGGGAAGGCCGCGCTTACAGGTCGGTGCCGAGCTGGGTGAAGCCGGAGTTGAGGCAGCCACGGGCTATGCGCCTCCAGAGGAGATCGCGGCTACTGAGGAAGCGCAGGCGGCGGCAGACTTGGCCCAGGCGGCCCAAGGCCTGCGCGTCCAGGTAGGAGCAGATGAGGAGCAGCAGCTCCTCGGGTAAGGCCCAAAGCGGGGAGGAGGGGGAGGAGGCCCGGGATCCCCCCTCCGCCTGGGGGGATCGGGGGCTGCCCTTCCTCCCCATGGAGCAGCAGCTCCTGCCCCTCCTCCCCGGGAGCCGGAGCTGCTGCTGCCCGGGGGAGGCCAAGCCATGGACGGGGCAGCCGCTCCCCAGTCACATGGGGCAGGAGCCGCTGCTGTCACTCCCCCCCTCCGGGGGAGGAGACGGCTACCGGGGCGGGAGGGGGCACAGGGCTGCCGAGCCCACCCTCGTTAGAGAATTAATTCGTTAACGGGAGTCGCTGGGGCTCTCCCTGCCCAAATGTCCTCCCCACAGCAGCCCGGCACCCGGTCCGTATTCTTCAGAGTTGGGGTTAGTAACATCGCCTGATCCCCGTGTTCATTAGTAACGTGGATAATCGATGGTGAGTACGGTAATCGCAGGTAACCAGAGCATCTGCTCCACCAGCTGGAGCGACCCCAGTAAACACTACACCACTTCCTGCGAAGGGGAACAGCAAGGTAATTAATGCTCATTAACTATCCTTAAGCGGTCAGGAGTGCCTGTCACCCAGAAGGTGACAGCAGGGGTCATCTGGTGCTGCACAGCAGTTTTCAACACTCCCAAATTCCTGGGCCACATATCCCTACGTAAGAGCAGGTCCTGCTACAGTGGGTTTAAGGCTGTCTTTTCACAGGTACCCTTTGATGCAGTCAGTTCCCCTTTCCAGGGCTCCATATGGCAGGGTCTGAAAAGTGCTCTCACTTCACATGTTTGGGTACATATATACAAGCACACCGCCCCGAAAGAATAGTTCATAATAACTGAGTCATTGTTGCCATCCACAGGAGCCTGGAGTACTGACAAGGCAGAAGGATTCTGGTCCAAAATGGCAAAGTAGCCCTCCATAGACAGTGGAACAGGACAATATGAGTCTAGTGTTGTGTTGTTCCTTCTTATAGTACTTTCCACTCTACAAAAGCTTGAAATGCTTGGGGAAATTTTTCCCTCAAAATTAAAAAATAGATAAATTATAAGTTCATCGTCTGCTTAGAATGCTTTGAACAGGTATCACTTACCCACCGCAGTCTGCATCTCCTTTTGCGCAGTGGAGCAGGAAAATAAATCTCAGTATATAATGAGATTACCATAGCATACAGGCCTTTAGACAGTACTTGCATCCTTTCCAGAAGGTCATCTTGTCTGTGTAATCTCAAGCACTCAAATATTCATAAAAATCACCAACTCTGGAAGCTTCATGTTTGAGAGATTCAAAACTGCTGGCTGAGGAACTGTGGTCCATTTACACCAAGTTTCAATACACTCTGGAAGTCAGGGAAGTTCCAGAAGGCAGCAAATGCTCTATCAGCATTTATGACGAGGGAATCAGATGGCCCAAGTAATTAAAAATTTTTCAACCTAAATTTGAGCTCAAGGTGAAGTAACAGCACATCTGGTACAGGACTTAAGTAGCCAACTGAAAGAGAGGTAATATAACAAATTTTGTTTAACATGAGATTATGGAAACTCGGTATGAATGCAGTTTTATATTAACTTAATATCTTTTTGATGACATTAAACTTAACTGTTTTGTAATAGACTTCAGCAATGTCTGAAACATTAAATTATTAAAATGTGAATGACTTCTCCATCTTCAATTGTTATTGTAAAGACAGATTTATTATAGAGTTGGTCTTTCTCTAGTAGAATCCCATAGAGACAGCTTATGGACCCTACACTAGCATTTAAAAATACACATATTTTTACTAGCAACCTGAAAAAAAAATCTGAAATCATTATTAGCAAAGCTTTGTAGAAGGGACAAAGCATGGGGCAAGAGGCAAAGGGTGCTTGTGGCTGCATAACCCTATGTTAAGTTTAAGCATAATCAAATCATATGTATTTCAATCAAGCCAAATGTAAAGTCTCACATCTAGGAACAAAGAATGTAGGTCACCCTGAAAGGATGTAACTCTATCCCGCAAAGCTGCAATTCCGTAAAGACTTCATTAAGATGAATAATCAGCTGAACGTGAGCTCCTTCTGCAGTGCTGTGACCAAAGGGCTAGTGCTGTCCTGGGAAACAAACACGAGCCAGGAGGTTCTTTCACCTCTGGTTTTGACTCTGTTGTGACTGCTTTGGAAATAATTTGTCCAGCCAACATTTCAAGAAGGATGTTGAAAAACTAGAGGGGTTTCAAAGAGTAGTAAGAATGATTACAGGACTGTCAGACATGTTTTATAGGGAGACCCAAAGTGCTCAGTCTGTTTAGCTTTCTAAAGAGAAGGTTAAGGTGTGAGGTGATCATACCTTATGAGCGCTGAAACAGGAAGAAAAATCTGGTAATACCAGGATCTTCTATTTAGCAGACAAAGAGATAACATCTCTTGACAGAAGGCGATGGGAAACAAATTCATAAATAAAGCATGCTTTTGTAGTGAAGAAAATTAACTGTTGAAACAGTTTATCAAGATTTATGGTAGATTCATCATTACTGGATTAAAACCAAACAAACAAACAATACCAGCCTTTTTGTTGTTTGGTTGGTTGGGAATTTTTTCCCTTAGAGGGAGAGCCTAGCAAGACCACAATGCTAAATCTTAAACCAGGAATTGACCTGGTGAGTCCTAACTTAGGATAATTGGACTAAGACAATCAAAGGGGTTCCTTCTGATCTTAGGCTCTGCTACTTTACAGAGCTAACATCTGCATAGTGTGTGTTGCCCTGCACTGTGTGATTCCCATATTCCAGTGTACACTAGTATCCAGATACTTTGCCAAGGAAACTCCTTGGTGTAGTCCAGAAGGAATTTGGGTGCAAAGTAACACATACAGGGTGATCCTCTGGGACACTGGGACCAAAGTATGGACAAGTGCATCTGTAGAAGTGGGGCCTTGAGGGCTCTCCAATTTGTATAAACAAAGTATAAACAACTGTGAAACACCTGGCTAAGATGAAATGTGTGTTTGCATGCAATAATCACAGGGAGGGTCAAATATGGTCCATACAGGGGACACAGATCGATGTGAAGAAAAATTCTGATAAGTTGCACTTTAATGTATCATTGTTTTCTAGTGTGAATAATTGCCTTACAATATAGTAACAGTAATTATTCTTTGTCCAAAACACAGATACCATTATTTTCTTAGGTTTTTGGTTTGGGGTTTGTTGGGTTTTTTTCTTTTTTTAAGAGAAATGGACCTGCAACTGCATACAGTTCCCAGGCATGGGTTCAGCTACTGTTATTGCTGTGGAGCTTTCAAAGCTCTGCATCACAGGATAAGAACCCAATAGCCTTCCCAGCAATGCCAAAGTAAGCACATACGTAGGCATCTGCAAGAGAAAGAGCCAAGGAAGATTCTGAACCATTACTGAAACTGTATGTGTAGCATGGTTATTTCCATTACATTGTTCATACTCTTAATAAAGGACTCAGTGCAAGTGCTCACTGCTGTATAATCATAAAATCAATAATGTATCCTTCCCAAATCTTGCAGTAAAAGATCTTAATCTCTTCATGGTCCACAACCACTCTGAACCTTTGTAAAATGGGGTAAGATTCTATACTGCAGTAGTAGACCCTCCAGAGTCATGGCTTGCAAGGTTTCTAAGCTAAAAACTGGGGAGAGCTTTTACCTCTAAAGCTTGTGCTTTAACAGTGTAAGTCAATGAAATCCTGCTCGGAAGAAACACCATTTCAATACCTGTCTGTCAATTTTTATTTTTTTTCCTGTCTTCAAGGGGTTTTATTATTTGCAGTGCCCTCAAATACACCTTTCCAGCTAAAGACACACAATCATGTGGACAGCTCTTTGTTTTGTTTTTCCTTCCAACCAATGCTTTTGTGTATTTCTGAAACTTAAGACACCTCCTCTGCTACTACAGTACTTATCTGTAACACCATCGCTTTGAGGGATTAAAGCAGGTTACTTGTTACACACTTAGATCAAGAGTTATCTGAGTAGAAAGTCTATCCCGTTAGGGTTGGCGGAATCTGTTTTTGATCTTGAGTTGTTTTGATTTTCTCTGAGAGCAAGTAACATGTTATTTTAACTTCTGAATAAGGTGTGCTACCTGACTGTGTCTCTTCTGTTTGGCAGAAAGGATTAGAAACCTCCACGGAACTTGCACTCTATTAAAGCAGAGTGCTCACCATTGAGAGCCAAGGAGCCGAATTGTTTTCAGATTATATGTGTGTGTGTGTCTTTCCCACATCAAAGACTTTGATGGAAGCTGTTCACGCTATTGTCAGGAATGCAGGGATTGGCACAAAGGTGATTAACAAAATTGCTTTTCTGCAGGAGAAGCACAAAAATTATCGAAGGATTAAAGAGGATAAAATTAAAAGGTTATGCTGAATTTGGGGGTAAATTTTCTCCTTTTTATCCCAAATTGTACATATTGATTTGGTTTTACCCATAAAAGGTCTGCCAGAAGAAATCAGGTTTAGAAGCTATTTGGTATGGATTCTGTTAAAGGACAAAGAAAAACCTTCCCTTAAAAATAATCCCAACAGACCGTACCCTGTGTGCTTCCAAATCCCATCTACAAGGAGCTTTTAATGAGTACTAAGGATACCCAGATCCCCACAAGGTTCTCAGCAGCCACAACACCAGGACCTTCAGTCATAATTATGCTGAAAATTATGAAAACAAACAATTCCATAAATCAGTTTGTCATCAATGATGCAGTTTACTTTTCTCATTACACTCTGCTGACAAAGATACTAAACTGGGGGAATCGCTTTCATTATCCACTTGCTAGACACATGCAATGCTTTTGTATTTTGATCAGCCACTGAGCTGCTTGAATGGTTAGGAGGAAAAAAAGGCAATAAAAAGGGATTCTCAAATATTTCAGTGTATCAAAATGAGCAGCCGTGCCTTCCAGAAGCTCTCTTGCTTGGCAAAACCAGTGCAATAAAAAATATCTATCACCCCCCAAAGCCAGCAGAATTGTCTCATCTTGCTGGTTCGGACTCTGTTTATTGTTCATTTTATTTTGAACAGTCCTCTATGATTTGCTAAGTATGAGCCGTATACCTATTTCTTGTCTTTGCATTTTGGAGTTTGTTTGTTTTACTAATCTGTTATTTTCTGGAAGTCATCCAGAATATTTTATTTGTTTTTAATGTCATTTATCAAGGTATTATCTGAAGCATCTGTTCAGAAAATGTTCATTTTAACTGTTTTCCCAACAATGACCTTCTTCCTCCCCCCCAGGCCACATCAAGTTGTCACTCACCAGACAGCTGTGGAATTTGGAATCATTCCTTTTAAATGCTTTACAATTCCAAATGGTAGATTTCTAATGGCACAATATGATTGCCACAAAGATCTTTAAATTTCCCAATCCTCCAGGCTTCAAAGGCTGGACCGTCCTTGATCTCCTGAAGGAATGCTTTTGAATCTTGTTCTTTTATAGGGACTACCTATGAAGATATTTTAGGGGCTTTTTCCTTTCATACTTAGAGCCTGAGGAACTAAACATTCAAATACCCACGGGCTTTTTTGAGAGTAAGATGAAGACTTACAAAGTTGTTTCTAAAGATTTTCAGCTTTCATTAATTCCACAGGTTGTTCCAAAACTTTTTGGAGCATTTATAAAGCAATATAAGAGTATCCTCAGTGTAGCAGTGACTATGATAGTGTTTTATCTTGCATCTGCCTTTCACCTACATGGCTACTTCATGCAGTTCCTAGCCTGCCATGAGCAAGTCTGACAGTGCCCTGACATACATCTGTGGGTGCAGAGGGGTCCCTTACTCTTGAAGGATGCTCTGCTGTAATATCACTTACAAGGTAACAATTTGCTCAAGGAAGGTGAGCAAATCTAATCCTACAAGCAGTTTTGGGTCTGCCTTGACCAGGCAACCAAGACAGAGCCTAATTACCTGCAACAATTACAAATTTGCTGCTTTCTCTCTTCCCCTGCAGCCAGAGGAAACGTTTCACTAGTATTCCTGGCTTGCACTGTAGGATTTCTCAGTCAGGAGGCTGACATTTTTAATTTCTCAGTGATTAATTCTGTTTTCTCTCATTACTGAAATCCAGAATCTGCAGAGATTTATAGTGCAGCAACAGGAACCTGGATAGTTCTAAAAACAGCCTTTATTTCTATTCAGTTCTGTTATAGCCAAGCTATAAGACAAATTTTACCCTCTATCTTTTTTACCCAGTTTAGTTATATCCCTGTATAAAAAAATTACAGAATAAGGTATCCCCCTGCCCGTACACCATAGGTCCTAGTCCTGCAATGGAGCACTGCAGGAGTTCCACCTAGCAGATTCATCTGTAGATTTGGGACCTTCAGCTGTAAACTCCTTGGGGAAAGCACTAAGCTAAAAAGCACTGCCACAGTACCTCGCATGACATGACCTCTGTTGTGACTGCAGGCTCTCAGGTATTATTATAAGGAGCAACTAATGTTCTGTCACTGCAGTAAGTGTATGTTTAGATATCCTGTATTGCTAAGGCACGTGATTTGTAAATAGTCCCTGGCCTAACCTCAGGTTTTGTGATGACAACAACAAACTGCAGGAACAACTGATGACTAACCTGGTTTATGGGTCAGGGAACAGGCCTTAGATCCTCATTTACACAGGTTTCTTATGATCATGTAAGCCCTACGTCTCCAAGACTATTTTTGTTTGTTTGTTTAAATCAGTTAAAGAAAAAAAATCCCAGGTCCCAAAATAGAGAATGTTTTCCTTTGGAACTGGAAGCAAACACACTTGATGGCTTTAACATCTGCTGGACAATGCATGAATGGGTGGTGGGCACCTCACACAGTTTTGTGACAAACACATGTGCGTACAGCGTGTCAGATTATAAATCCAAGAATAAAGAGTCATTAAAACCTCCCTTCTGTAGCGCACCTGCCATGAAAATAGGCCTTTCACTCTATCTATTTAAACTGAAAATGAGTATTGGGAAGGAAAATGCAGACATTCCAGGGATTCAAGTCAAAATCTCCCCCTCCAGTAAAGGAGGTCTGTCAATTGAACTTAAATTGATCTATTGTCCATCTCTCATCAGGACCCACAACCCACCCCATGCACATGCTTCTGTTATTGCTAGAAACCAGGACCTCACAGTCCAAGACCATCACAGTAACATTTTCATCTGGTGCTGGCTTGATATGCAGCTTTGCATAATTCTCAAATACCTTTTCTGCTTTGCAGCCTGTTAGTGCCTAGTGCAATTTTTGGGTGCAGATTCCAGTGAAATTAGCTTACTACCCAGCAGAGCACAAGCCCTCTTAGCTCCACCATGAGTGCAAAACTTTCTGCTCTTGGAAGGAAGGAAAGGAGAAATTGCCTCTTGCACTCTGAATTGACTCTTATGAGTGCCATGAGTGATAAATTTGGTCCTATTCTTTCTCTTTTCCTCCAGGCTTGCAGTGGACTTATTATCATTGTTACTATGTTTGAATTATTACTAGCATTATATTGAAATGCATCTCAAAGGATAAAACAGCCAGGCTGCGCAAGATGCCCATGACCCTGCAGAGGAAAAGGGCTTCTGACTTAACAGACATCAGTTGTGACTCTTGAATTTACTACAATGTAATTCATGAGTGACAAATCACAGTGCTTCTCATAGATTATTCTCCTTACCTGTAACTGTGCTTCTTCATCCGTTTACATGATGTGAGCCTTGTAACACACTCTTATAACTGCATTAGTAATGCCAGGAATAAAAAAATAGCTTTTTAAAAGGGATAAAGCCCATAGCACTTTTTTCCTATTGCTTATGTCTCTTTCCATGCACACAAACATACAAATGTGTTTTGTTTTCAGCATGAACCTCTGTACAAGGAATCAGTGAAGGCATCTTCTTGCTTATGTTCTGTCTCCTGCTCTGCAGTGCAAGCCCCATTTGCTGTGTGGATGCCCTAGCAGGTGTTTGGATGTGCAGGTGTGTGCACAGGCAAAGTCCTGAGCGCAAGCACAAACAAAGATTCGAATACCAGGGCCTTTCAGCCTGAACCTGACACTGCCACTTTAAAACCAGAGGCATGGACATCAAAGTTTTCCACTCCCCAGAAGGAATGGACTATTTTGCACCCTTCCAAACGATGTCTCTCATCTCTCTGCCTTTCCTACAGCCTTCTCTCTCTCTCACACACATACACTTTTTCTAATACCATCCCTCCCTCTCCACTTCAAACCATGGGAAAAACCTAGGAAAATAAGCTTGCCGACTAAGGGACCGTTTCACTGTATTGTGTTTTCCAGCTAGACCTGAACAGACTGAAATCAATTCAGCTCGCTCTCTCTCTCGCTCTTTCCCTCCCTCTCCCATGTCTTTTTTTGTTTCTCTTAGATCGTGCTCCCTGCCTTAAGAAAGCCCAGTTTAGTTATATCCATCTGCATAGCAATCAAGTGACCAGTGGTTTTTTATTGCTTGTAAAAACACAGTATCTTTTTCATGGGAGTCAGGTTCTTCTTTGGTTTGAAATACCCAGTGAGCAGTGGCAACAACCTGCAGAATCTTTGATCAATTCTCACATATCCATTTGAAGTATCTTTAGTAGACCCGTCAAAAGAAAGGGACTTGGTAATTAATATTTTAATATGGTGTACCACCATCACATTGTGTTACTGGCAAGAGGCCTGATTTAACAGAAGCATCCAGAAATACCTGTATCTGATCTGAATTGCTACGTGCTCTAAAAAAGATACATTATTAAAGCTGAAGTCCAGCTGTTGCTATATTAATATCCTCTGTTTTTTATTTGCTCCTACCTTTTGGAAGGTTTCAGTTTTCATTCTGAAACTTTCCAGGCTTGCTCCCAAAACTGAGTTTATAACTGGAGGGTAAGAATGAGAGGAGAATGCAAGGAGGTTCACTGGAAATTTGAAGAGGCGAGATTCAGCACAGCAGAGCCAGCAGCCCAAAGAAGGCAGAAGCGTCACTTAAATTTTGATCGTAGCACCTGTTGACAAAGGGACAGAATGAAGATGTGCGTGAGACCCGACTTTTGTGCCTTCCAATCTTTGGAATAGCTAATTATGCAGTTAGTGTTCCCTTAACATACTTTTCCCTTGAGTTGTCCAGAGTCTCAGGGCCAGCTGTGAGGTTGCCGTAAACAACAGTTTCACTGCATTTAACAGAACTATGCTGCTTTATATCAGAACACGGTATTGCCCAAAGACAACAGAAAAATTATCTACCTGGCCTATCCAGAACTCCCATCATGAATAAACCCCAGCAACTAAGACTTAACCACAGAACAGAAATATCCACCACCATTACAAAACAGTGTAAGTAAGAAAGGTGTTGTGAAGGTTGATTATCACCAGCGCACACCTGAGCCCCAGTGAGGATTTTATAGCTTGCCCTAAAAACCATAAAACTTTCCCAGTCAAATTGGACTTGTAAAGTCTAGCCAGCAGCTTCTTCTCATGTAACCCCAGTTGAGCACAAAATGGTGAGGTCTTGATATGCTTTAACTATAGCTAGATCAAAACCAACACTGCAGAAACCCACTCACCACTTACAAGGTGTTCAGTTCAGGTCATCACCTGGTCCCATGCGTGTTACATCCCATTTAAGAACTGAATTGCCACCTTCTGTACTACGTGCAGTTTCCAGCTGGAGATTGGAGCAATCCTAAATACAAGCCATTGCACTAAAACCTGCCTTCCAGATTGACAAACTCGTAGGTGGTTGTCTCTGTCACTGCCTACTGGGTATCTGTGAAAGTCAAGCAGAACTGTCGGGTGCTCAACATCCCTGGAAATGTCATTTTATGTAGGTGCCTAAATACTGTTTTCAGTGTCTAGCTTCTGACTTCGAACATTGCACATGCTGTGACGCACCTGCCTTTTGCACTACTTTGCTGTAGTATGAGCATTAATACTACAATTCCAAATTATTTCCCAAACAGCATAACACAGTGTGGGCTGGTTTTTCCTCTACCACCTCGAATACACAGGTAGTATCAGGTAATTGCCTTGCAACTTAAACTACCCGAGATTTGTAACCAGTATCTCCTAAGTATCTTAATTTCAGCAGCACCCAGAATGTGGCCTAATTATTTTCAGCCAGCTGCAGAGCTTTTCAGAGCAATGTTTGAAGAGAAGAGGTGATTAATTGTGACCCTAATTTTGTGTGATACAGACTTTTGGGTAAAGGAATTGAAGAGCTCAGCCATTCAGGTCAGCAACAGTTTTGTTTAGTTTATACACGTCAGTATCGTGTGTGTTTATAAATATTCTCTGTGTTTAATGAACCATATATTGTGCAAATACAGTTTATCAAGTATTTGTCCTATAAATGAATATATACCAAGTAACATTCAGTATAACAGATTCTATATAAAATTGCAGAAAAGGGCAAATAAAGCATTGTATAATGCAAAAATCCTAGATGATAATAGGTATTTGTCTTAGACCATAAAAGAAAGTGGCTAGAGTTAGTTATCTCTACTACAAGGTACCTCCTGATTACTGTGCTTAATCACACAAACACAACGGTATCCTGGAAGTTTTAGCACTGTTTCTTTCTTTCTTTCTTTCTTTTAAGAAAAACAATGCTATGAGAAAAAGAGAAAAAAAAATAAAAAAGAACTTAAACATGGGGCAAAGCTCCAGCGAACTGCCATTGTTCTGGGGGTATTTTCCTGAGCAGTCTCCCAAGCGCTCAGTTTCTTACATGCTGTAAATTCTTCTGACTTTATTTTATGTAATACAAGGTTAAAATGTGAATATAAGCTGTTCCAAACACTTGTAGGTGCAGAAACTGCCTGGCAGCTCTAGTTGCCCACTTACAAGACTGGTGAACTTTTCTAGCTTGCAAGTAATTGTCACGATTGTGTGTAAATGCCATCTCTTGGGACTGCTGCGATAGATACTGTAGGAATGTAGTCCCCGTGGAAGTAGCCAAGAGGGATCCACTACCTTGCAAATCTTAAAACATTCTTTGGGGAAAACTCTTTCTCTCCATCTAGACTCTCTATTATGTTCCTGAAAATCCTAGGAAGAGGCTCAAAAACAGGATGCACACTCCAAGAAACAAAAAATATGAAAGTTGATAAGGGAATGGGGAAGAATAAAGATATTTTCCTGCTCATACAGATGGACAAGAATAGCCTTCTGATCAATCTGAACTTTGTACAGGAGTATAAAAGCAGCAAATGAACATTGTGTTAGAAAGGCAGAGAACTACAGTGAGAAAGCAGAGAGATCGCTGAGACATTTTCAGGGGTGGGGAGGGGGGGGAGAGAATTCTTTGGGCCAAATGACCTTTTCCCATCCAGCAATTTCTTCTGTCCCAGTGCAGAATGACAATGGGAACCCAATGGCAGTGCAATCTGACATCCACGTCCATACCGAAAGAGATTCAACTCGACGGTGCTGCACTGCTGCGGCCATAGGATGCTATGAAACAAGCCAGACCCAAGTTTCCAACTTGCCCTCTTTTCTGTTGTTGTTGTTATTGCTGTTTGTTTCCATTCTCCCCTTTTATTCTCCATTTTTTTTCTGTCTTGACTCTGATGGGGGCTCTTTTTGTGCAAAACAAGTCCTTCTGATCTCTTTGAAAGGCCAGCTCTTGTCATTCTTCCAGATCATCATTGTATGACATGTTTTTATATCAGACTGACAAAGGAGCTATTTGATCAGGGGGTATGGCGTGTGATTGTAAGAAATTCAGCTAGCCGGTGGCAACCATTGTTCCCCAAAGCGGCTCCCTGACCCCATTCTATTCAAGGAAAAACTCCCTTGGAGTGGCCTCTATTCATTGAGTAACACCAGTCCGCAGTCTCACTCCAGGAGTATGCTCAATTCAGAGGTGTGTCACCGATATTGCCCATCAACCAGCCTTTAACTCTTTCATCAGCATTAGGTTTCCAACACAACAGCTGTTATCATAAGATGAGCTGAGAAGGGGGGTCGAAATGCATTCCAGCTCACTGGAGCTCTCCTTATCTTGAAGAAATTTAACCTTCCTTTCAAAAGTTGCCTTGGAAAATATCCGTCTGCTCCTTTCTGCAAAGTGCAGCCCGAGACATTTGCCTTCCCTCAAACATCCCAGTTACTCAGGTTCTAAATCATTCAAATGATCTTTGGATTTGGCCTAAAATGATCTGTGACCCTCCTGCATCTCAATCCTAAAACCTTCTCTCTGCAAAATAATCTTGTATGCATGTGTGCATCCATGGCATCAGTGCAACTACTGATTGTAAGAAGGAGCACACAGCGAAACTTATCTGTCTCGCTAGGAGACATTTCATCTCACGTTATCAGCAGAGAAAACTAAAGGCATTCCCATAAGCTCTGAGAAGGCTGCTCACGAAAACTGCTCCTGCTTCCTTGAATGGAGTCCACCATGCACTAACACAGAGCCTTCAAAACCCAGGGAAATCAGTGCAAAAGCTCACATTAGTTTAAAAGCCGCAACTCAGGGCCAGAGTCCTGTGCTTACAGAGGTTATAGAGCAGTGCCATGCAGCCAGAACAGGATCAGACTCAGGCACAAGATGGCAAACATGATTTGGCATGGCAGTGATCAATGGTTTTAAACGCTACTGGGAGAATAGTCTACATGGCAGGATTAAAAACAGACAGCCCAGTACAAATGCAGGTACACAGGTCACTGACTCTGCCTTGGGAAAGTCTCTGGAGCAAATTAAACTCATTTCATCCACCTTAGCATGGGTCTGCTGCATCTTTCAGTGCAAAACTTTTTTCCTCACGTATGTCCACTGGCTCTTGCAGGTCATCCATCTCTTGGCGTGGTTGCAGTGCCCTAAGAGTAGAGTTATTTGCAAGGCCTCCTGGAGAGCCATTAGCTTGCTTCCCTTGTTAGAAGCACAGCCCTGCTTCAAACATCACCGCTAGACTCCCTCCACCTTCTCCAGCCTTCTTCCACCGGCAAGCATCCTGCCCGGGCTTTGGTACCACCTTGGTAGCGGCTATTTCCGGGATCGGGATTTGTTAATAAACTCGGGCTCCCTCTGCTGGGACAGAGCACAAAATACTGGGGGGGTCTGTCTGCAGGACAGGGTTACTTCTCTGCTGGGCTTTTGGCTTCTTTCCCCATGCCATTTCAGTAGATGCCATGACAAACCCTGCTTTTTTCCCCACTGGGTGATAACGGTGGAATAAACAGCAATGCTTAGCATGCAGCATCCTTCACTGCATGCTCCAGAACCTGTGGGAAACTTGCATTAAACTTCCACTGACCTGTGAAGGGATTTGGCATCATCTTCATTTCACGTAAGGGGCAGGAGGAGCTCAGGTGGTCAACCAGTTGTTCCGTGTCATGAACTGAAATGTGTGTGTCTCTCCTCTGTCCATTGAGACACACGTATTCCCACACCACAATGCTAGATTTAACCCTGCTGAGTAGAGCCCTTTAAAATGCTTCTGCCACAGACTTGCTCTCCACCACAGGAGACCTTTTGCATCAACCTCAGATGACCACAAAAGTTGCAGCAGATGAAGGAAACTCTCTCCCTTACCCAGGAGCGTGCTCCGCAACAAGATCCATCTCTGTGCACAGAAACCTGCTTTTTGGAGGGTTGTATCTGCACAGCAATCTCTGCATCACAAGTAGAAGGTACTTCCTTGATCCACCTGCACCATGCTAAACATGATTTAAAGCATGGGGGAAAGATTCAGGTGCAGACCTGCTAGCCAAGCATGCTTAGTGTGCAGAAGTGTAACATCCCTGAGTAAACCAGTTAACATGGCATTAACTGGGGCTGCTAGGATAAATCAAGAAAATGGAAATGTGGGTTAAAACTCAGGAAATTCCAAGGCAAGAGTGAAACCTGCCAGGAAAGAGAAGCAAACCTGGTCCTTGAGTAGAATGGACAAAGCTGCAGAGAAGACACTTCAGGGAGACTTTCCCAGTGGATCTAGGACTCTTCCCATCTGCTGCCTACGAATCCAGCATGCTACATTATCTCTATGACCTCTAATCCACCCCCAGTTACTGTGCAGAATGTTACTGCATCAACATGTTTTTCCAACAAAAACTGCAGTGTGGATCAAATTAAATGCATTTCCTCAGCAAAGCTGCTGCCTTCGTCACTCATGTCTGTGCTTCCTGCCCAGATATCACTGCTGAGGGTAAGCAGCCTCCTCTGGATGCTCCAGTTTCAAGGAAGGTCAGACATTTCCCTAGCAACTCAATACAGGCCAAATAGCTCAAGGAGACCTGTTGCCTTCCATGATAGCAATGACAGCTCTCAGTAGTGATTTGGGCACCCAGCTTGCAGCTAAGTCCACAGTAGTGTCCTACAGCGTTGTGTTATTCACCCTGCTGCCTCCAGTCTTATCTAGGTAGGGCTGAACTTTCTCAGTGTAGGCTGTTGACAGAGGTATAAATTTGCTGCTTTGATGGGGAAAGATTTGCCTTCCCACTATGTGTGTCCCTGAAACACTGTAGCAGCGAATAGCTTCATAAGGACCAGCTACAGATTTAAATCAGAGCAAACAGCAACACAGGATGTTTTCTGGGGATGAGGGCTCCATACTATGTTCACAACTTTCTTGTTCCACATCCGCAGCTCTTCATGCCCCACCAGCATCGACCCTACCTTTTACCTGGCTGACTGCTCTATGAGCTGCTTGTGGTTTTTTATACTGTGGCCACTTACCAGGTGGCCTGCTTGAAATAACAGCTCCAAACCTGCTTCAGATAACAGCAACGGCAGTATGGATCCCATACATCAAGGCCAACAAGGGAGCGCTCTTGGGAATAAGTCAGCACACTTTGAGCTTTCCTGTACAGATGGCAACCAGGAAAGCCAGACCCATAAGTACTGATGGTCGTGCTGCACAGTACTTGTGATGCTGCTCACACAGCAGAGCAGAGTCTGACCTCAACGTGTGACATCTCTCCAAGAAGTCAGTGGAGCTCCTCTGGGCCATGATGCAGCAGGACAGGGTATGGCCAGGTCAGCCCTGCTAGCCATGCTACAGGGTGCACCCAGCTCTGGGGTGGAGCAGGCAGTGGAGGAACAGTGAGCAGTGGGTGCTACCCAGCAAACTAGCCATGAAATAGCAGCCCATGTCACTGGAGTTTTGCCTCGCTGGCATGTCTGTAAGTGAGGATCCCTGAAGCAGCTCATTAAGGGTTCACTTAGTCTCAATAGCAGAAGGTGCACATTTGTCACTTCTGTGTGCTCTCTAGGTGACAGGAGGACTAAAAGCCCCTGTGCTTCCCTGACTGGCTCTAGCTTCCGTCTCCTCCCCATTCATTCCCAGGGAATGTACTTTAGAGAGCACAGGGGTTAGGACCCACAGCCACTTCTCTCCAGTCTTCTCACAAGCCTGGCTGCCTGGCAGGGAGGGTTCCTTTGCCTTCTTCTGCCTTTCCAGTTGGGATTTACCCATGCTCCTGCCCACTTCTTAGTCCCTTCCATGGTTTGTCCCTTTGCTCACATTACCAGGAGAGCCTTCTACACTGTAGGTAGCAAATACAGAGAAATGCCCAATCCTTACCACATGTAAAGTGATCCCACATCACAGCATTGAGGATTTGTCTGAAATCCCAGCTCATGGAGCCTCACCATCAGGACAAAAATGTCAGCTGTGGTTTTCTCTTCACTGCAGGGGAATTTCTCATCCTTTTTGATGCCTAAGACAAGTTGTCTCCCTGAGGAAGGCCCAGACTTGATTTGGGGAGCCCTTGCTGATGATCAGCATGGCTGGGCCCATAATGGCCCAGGGGGCTGCTACATCACACAGCACCAGTTGGCCACATGGCCCATAGGGAGGCCATGTCCTCATCACACCGCAGCACCCTGGTGTTCAGCCTTGTGCCAGGGATGGTACATCTTCTTGTGAGGCAGTTGCAGGGGAGCATTGGTGGAAGGCAGGCAGCTGCTGCAGTGGAAGCAGCCATCAAGAGCAAATCATCCCTTTGCGCCGGTGTCAAGTGCATGGCAAACCCACGGCTCTGCAGGGGGAGGTGGTGAAACCCTCGGCTCCTTGCAATGATCGCTCTGAGAGGGAGTGAAGTGCGGACACTTCTCTGGGCCCCACAACGGAGGCTGCGAGGGCTCAGCATGTGTCAGCAGCCACTGCTCTCCCCTCTCCCCAGTCCTTTAGGGGCTGGGGATGCCCCTTTACCAGCCAGCAGCAATTAGTAGGAGAGAGCTTTTCTTATAATGAACCATGTCATGATAGTGGTGGGATTTGGGTCAGCGCAGCAGGTGCTGTGAGTGCTGCCACAAGCCACAGCCGCAGCCGCAGCCTTGGGAATTTGCAGCGTCCACAGCATCTTTCCTCTCCCTGCCCAGTCGTGCCCCCTCCATCTTTGGGTCCCACCTCGGCAAGTGCTGTGGGACAGCATCTGGGGGAAGCAGCCAGCTCTTGAAACAGATTCTGCCAGAACCTTTGAGTGCATGAAAGAGCTCCATGGTCACTGCTGTCCCTGTGCTGGCTTAGTGAAGGAGAATTGCAGATATGAGCATTGAGGATAATTAGATCAAACCAACCTCTAGCCACATCTGAACTTATCCAAAGCGATTCTAGTGAAGGCAGAGGAATGACTGTGGCTTTACCCATCACAACTGAGAGCAAAAATAGCTCAGACTTCACCAATCGAATGTTTGAACAACCAGATATGGAGCCCTCCTGGGCAAGCGTGAGACTCTGGGTTTCAGGATTCATTATAAAATAAATGCTATCTTTGCTTTAGAGATGTGCTGTAGCCTTTGCAGCAGGAAACAAGGAACAGGAGACTGTAACCATGCCTTAGCTGCACCTCCTGCAGGGACCATCCATGCCTTTCTTCTTCAAAACAGACTGGAGTTACAGCGGCCCTGACCAAATGAAGGTTACAGCTCCACAGTCAGCTCCAACTGCTCCGCAAGTCCCTGCTAGAACCTCTTGGAAGACACTACCCTGAACAGAGAGATACCACTCCAGTTGGTGGCCACTGCATCATTTCTCCTCCCAAGATCCTGGATAGAAGCAAACCAACACCAGACTCCATGGCCAGATGCTGCAGCCAAAACACTTGGCTGCACTTCACAAGAGATGTTGACAGATGGGAATCAGCTTTAAAAAATCCATACAAAAGCTTGGAGAGACCTGGAAAACACACTTGCAGTGCCTACAGAAGCTTGGTGAGGTTGGACACGGCACTGTAAGCTGGAAGAGTGCAAGAGCAAGAGCCATGAGATGAAGTTAAGCAATTTTAAACAAAAACCACCAAATAATACTGCAATGTAGAGTCCCTGTGGGATATCCTTCGTTCCTTTCCTCAAACAGGGACTATGGCTTTCACTCAGAAGGCACTGAGCAGAATCCTTTCATCTGAGTATTGCAGAAGACTGGGATGGACACGCAGAGTAATCCCCATGACCTTGAAATCTGCTCATGTACAGAAACAGGTTCCTTCCAGTCAGGATATGGGACAGAGTCCAACCACCAGTCAGAACTGGGGATTTGGACATGAGGCTTTGAAAAAGATCAGGTTTGTGGTTTTGTGCTTCATTTATAGCTCAGATTATTGCATATGTACATTGCTTCCCCCATTGGACCACTTCCATACCTTTGCTTGGCCTCTCGCAGATTGATTCAGCTGATTCACTGCTCTGTCAGGATTTCTTTCAGAACTTCATCCCTTGTGCACTGATTCCCCTCACTCCTTCTCTAAAGTGGAGCTGTGCCACTTGCTTTCAGCTCCATCTGGGAGGTCTTCAGGGCCCAGACCAGCATCAGCTGCTGTGGCACAAAGTATAAAGAGGAATGAGGATGTGAGACTGGTGAAATGATCCTGGTGAGTCTGTGCTGCTTCTCTTGCTGAATTCTCTGCTGAGGGTTTGGCTCCGTTTGTGTTGGCTGCTGAAAGCTAAGCCAGCTTGATGATGATGGAGCGGTTTTGATGTCTAAAAAGAGCCCCCAACAAAACCAACCATTTCCGTTTATAACTGACCTTCTCAGTTATACAGAAAAGGTCTGAGCAGCCAGAGCTCACCCAGCTCCTCTCTGGAGCTCACCTTTCAGAGAGGCACCAGTCACCACCTCCTGGAAAGATGTATTTAGCAACAGCCAGGGGGGAATGAGACACTCAGAAGATGCGTGGACCAGGATTGCTGTATTCAGCCCAGTTAGATATACTAGCTGCAGATAAAGCATTTGCTGCCAGACCTGAAGTGTGGGCAAACTGAGATGTCAGATCTCCTGCTTACCCCAAACTTCTCATTTTCCCCCTTGAGAGAATCAATTTTTCCTTGAATGGACCAGAGGGAGAAACCCTGTCCTGCCCCCCGATGCAGAAGGTCACTCCACATGCACTGCCCAGCACAGGGGGAGTCCCAGCTGCAACCCAGCATTCCCAGCTTCCTCGATGAGGGTAGCAAGATAATCCCAATGAGGAAGAGTGCAGAACTACTTTTAATAGGTATTTGATGAAGTAAGCAAGTTTGTCCTGTTTGCACAAGGAATATCTAATACAGCTAACTACAGAAAACATGCACCGTGCTGGGGTATTTACTGGAGGTGGGATGACTGCACCTCCCATGAAAGGACAGCAAAAGCATGGCACCAGGAGGAGCCAGCTCTTGGAGGAGCAGTGCAGGAATGTCTTTGAAACATCTACATGGGTCTTAGGTGCCCGTGTCCTGCAGAAAGGCACCAGGACTTGGCTTCAGAAACAGAGCCCAGGCTGCCAGTGCCAAGGTCCTGGCAGGACCATGGGTCCATGAGCGTCCTCAAAAGCACAAGGATGTGGTGTGGTATGCAAGGCGCTCACTCCTTGCCCTGCACTGCTCTGCTACCCGGCATTGTTGGAGCTTACATTTCACAAGGTCAACCTCTGCAGTGCATCCTCTGCATTTTCAAAGTCTTTCCCTAGCAGGTGTCTGTCTCCCTCCTCTCTGTACATGCTGCAGCTTGAATCGGCCACTTTGATCAGGGGGAAAACATCCCAGCGGAAAAAGCCCTTGATGTAGCACAAGCAATGTGTTCAAACCAGCCTGCCAGCGCACAGCAGAGAACCAGGGCCTGAAACAGTGGAGAGAAATGGGTGAAGACCTCACCAGTGATCTTAAACAAAACCCTGCCTGGACCCTGGGACTCAAAGAGTATTTTACAGCTTTCATAGAGATACTCACATCTGCAGATGAGTCTGCACTGCCTACCAAGAGAGAGACACCAGCATCCTTGGCTTCTCTGGAGGCATCCCCAGGCTTGCATATGCTGATGGGAACTGCTTTCCCTGTACAAGCTCCCAGCAGGCTGTGCAGATGGAAATGGCCCAGGTGACTTGTGGGAACACCTGAGCATCCAAACTGGACAAACTAATCTTTGAAAGTTTACTGACTGGAATAGTAACCATGGAAGAGAGCTGGGCATCAAACAGTTCCCATCCATGGGGGCTTTGAATGCCACAATGCTGGATGAGTACGAGTGGTTGCACTGCAAAGAATTGTGGCTGCCTCCTTGGAGCATGGTGCGGCAGCAGGGCTAGCATCCTGGCTGCAGATTCATCCTAACACACCCCAACAACCCATGCTTTGATCAAAATGGATCGAAATCCTGGTCATCACCTTGCCTGCTCCACCAGTGTGGGACAGCTCGAATGTTTGTCTGAGCCAGATGCGTTCACAGAGCCTTGGCTTTAATGGCATTTTATGAAACAGGTTGGCTCCTCCACTGCAGCCCCAACTGCTGAGAAATCAATCATTACCAGCAGTTAGCTGTTTGATGGTTAACAGCCTGAACCGAAGCCAAACTGGTTGTTAATTGGGCTAACAACTGATTTCAAGGGGTTGTTTTGCAGGTCCCAACACTCCCAGCAATTGACTTGGAGTTGTAACTAGCAGCCAGGCGGCAATTAGCAGAGCCCAGGGAAATTCGCAGGCCATTACCAAAGGGCCGGCTCCCAGCTGGGCATCTGCTTCTCACGGGGCCATGGGGAGAGCAGCCACATCCCAGGGCCTGAGTGGGCAAGTACAGCCAGCCCTCAAGGTCTCACTTCACATCTCAGCAGTCAAAGTTTTCCTATTGATATACATCTTGGTCTCATCATCCTGCGTTTCAGGTGCTCCAGGACTTGGTTTGTTCTGTTTTTTTGTTGGTTTTGTCTGGTTTTGTTGCAGTTGGAGTTTTCCCCCATGTTTGCTATGGACTTCCACAGGGACACCTTCCAGCCCTCCTTCAGATCCCTTCCCAGCACTCTCTTTTGCTCGGGTAGCAAGTAGACCTGTGGTTAAGTCTGTCCTGCCAGCTTACGCCACCTGCTACAGCTGGCCATATAAAACAGCGTGTCTTTGGAACAAGGGTTGCTGTTTACTCTGTGAGCAGCTCATAAAAGAGGAGGTTCCAGGCATCAAGATGTGCTACTACAGCAGAAAGAGTTGGCAAAATCATCACAGCAATAACGAGGCTGAGCTTTTCCTCCTTCTGCTGCTATGAAAGCTGTCAAAGGGGAAAAAAATAAGAGAAACTGAAAATGAAAAAGGCTGTTAGCCATGTCGGCAGGAGAAGCCAGCTCAGGAAGAGGGAACCCTTTGCAGTACCATGATCATGGCTGAAAGGGGCTACTCCATGACTGAACAGAGGATCTGAATGTGAGCAGGGACAAAGATCAGTTGTGCTCCAAACTTGGGAGGCTCTGGCAGCCCCCTCAATCCCATTTGAAGTCCACAGCTCAATCTTAGGTAAGTGGTAATACCTGGGCATGGCTGGAGTGGTTCTTTCAAACACAGCCAGGTCCCCACCAGCCTTTGCAACTGCAGATTATATCCTGGTCATCACAGAGAGCCTGGAGGGCTGGTGCTACAGCCACTATGAACACAACAGAGATGCTGTAAGAAGTCATGTGAAGCCCAAGATCATCCTTTCTGCTTCAAATACAGAAAATTTAAAGTGTGTTTCATTGCAGAATAGCATAGGCCATTTATCAGGTAACCGGGAGTAATGGCTGTAATCTTCAACCTATCCACACATGAGCCCTCTCTCATCCTCTAGCTGACCTGGCAGAGGGCCACTGGGTGGATGAACAGCTTCGCTAAAGCCTGGCATCAATTTCATGCTGACTTTGGCCCAGAAAGACTACAGGTTCCCATTAACAAAGTCCCAAATACCCTTCCAGCATCTTCCAAGAGCTCCTCTGCCATGCTGCTGTGTCTTCTTAAGCCCATGGGTTGTCAACATCAGAGGACATAGATTGTATGTTCTCACTGCAGGAGGAAGGCGAACAGTAGACTTGGTCATCAAAGGTCTTCTGTAGCAAAGCCACAGCAGCCACCCCAAACTGCTTATCACAGCCCTGGAGGGCAGCCTTCAACCCCAAAGCAGAATGTAATCACAGCTCTATGAGACCTTCCACTAAAGGAGATTTTCAAGAGCAAACTTGGGGGGCTGGCCCCATTTCTAGGGGAGAGCCGTAGGCGTGTGAGGGGAGGGGGCAGAGACACTGCAAATGGGAATCGGGGTGGTAATGAGGAGCAGATGTGTAGGTGCTTAGAGCATCCCAGGTGCTACAGAAGTGCTAAGTGTTATTATCATGGCCAGGAAACGGACTGTGAAAACTCACTGTACTCCACATCCCCTCCCTCTGTGCCTTCTCCAGGATCTGGACCTGACTTTCCCATCAGCCTCAGGAAAACAGGAGTCAGTCAGGAGATGCCTTTGGCTGTCTTTGGTCAGAGGGGCTGTGAGGAACACAGACCAAGGCTCAACAGGAGTTGGGTCTGGTCCACAGGTGGCCCAGAATACTTTGTGCCCTGTCACAGTGTGATGCAGTCCCCCAACACATGCAATTCCGTAGCAGGGTGGAAAGATGTTTTCCTACAGGAGACTCATTTTATGGCCACCTTGCCCAAAGTTATCCATCTCGTGAGCTCCTGATCCTGGAGAGTCATTCCCTTGGGTAAGCACTGAGCTCAGTTCTAGTCCACTCTGCACCTCCCTCCAAGGATGTTCCAGTAGCACTCAGGTCCACAGCCAGGTCTTGCTGGAACCAAACAAGGTGTGGGGCAGTGCTGAGCCCTCCCCACTGGCAGAATGTGTCCCACTGACAAGCCAGTTTGATTTGGAGTGTCCATATAACAGCAGAAATAGAGGATATCCCGCTGAGACCCCGAGCATCCTCTTTTCTGGCTATAAACCCTGTTCCAAGGAGGGTTCTTTAGAGAACGGCCGAGATGATCCACAGGCCGTGGCTGTCCCCCGCCCCCTCCCCGAGAGGAATTGCTCTCACACAAATGAAATGTGTGTAATTAATGGGCAGGGGGCTGGACAGGTCCGAGATGAAAGCGTTTCCTGGACTTGTCCTTCATTTGCATGGTATCAGAAGCTGTTCAGAAGGTGTGACTTTTCCCACAGGGAGCCCTCAGCTCGGTGGCACAATAAAGCCAGGACTTCTTACCCAGAATTAATTAAAGGAGGGGGAGGGGGATGGCAGGGAGATGTTTGAAAGCTGAGCCTGATGCAATAAACAAACACCCCAGCCCTCCTTCCCAAGCCAGGGCATGCCAAGGGGGTCCGTGCAAGCTCCAACCCTGCCGCAGCACCGCACAGCCCACCCAGCCCAGTGGGCACCCTTCCTGAGCAGACCTCAGCTGTAAAGTGAGAGAAGGACAGAAGTGGAGACAGCACGTGCCAAAAGGCTTGGGGCTCGGTGAACCAAGCCCTGGTGCAGCCCTTGCTCAGACAGCACAGACCCCTTGGTTTGCCACTTTGATTTGTTCTTGCCAGTCTACTGTTGCTCTGCCATAGCCACATTTAACCTTGAAACAGCCCTGCTCCCTGCCTGGTGTTGCCCTGGTGTGCTCATCGCACGTTTACTTTTCCCGTTGGATCCCATGTTGGCTGACTGGACCAGCCCCAGTCTTGTCTCACTAGGCAGACTCACCAACGTCCCTCAACTCCAGCCTTGTTCCTGTGCCCAGGTTGCATCACATGGCAAAGCCCTGTATGTGCAGGGTCATGCATGCATTGCTGCTTGGAGCTCAGGATGGGGTAGTCATCCCTGCACCAACAACTAAGGCAGTACAGCCCCTCTCCTGCTTCATCTGACACTGCCCTCCAACGAGCCATTGGCAGTGAGGGGACTGCAGGGTGACACTGGGAGTGGTGGTGCTAGGGACAGGCACATCCCTGTCTCAAGGCCTTTGTTAGCTTGGAGCAGGGATTTCTGCCCAAAACACTCATGTTAACAGGATGAGTTGATGGAAACAAACACCCACTTCCAAAGCCTTCCTTCCCCAGTATCCTGCAATCTCCAGGGTCTTTGAGTGGCTGTGATTTTCAAGCTGGATCCACACACTCACTAATGATGAAGGAGGAAGGAAAAGTCCCAAATTCATGGACTGATGATTGACCCTGCATGTTTGACCAGCAGCCAGGGTTTCTGTATCCCTGGAAAAATAGCAGGTACCAACAGGGATTGTCCCCATCTCCCTACAGGGAGCTACCAGCCCTGGAGGATCACGCACTCAGGACCCTGCAGGGCCCAGATCACTGGGAAGAGCATGCCATGCCAGGGACTAAGCTGTATCAGTGCAGAGACAGGGTATGAGGAGCCATTAATTAATTCACTGACTCATTAACTAACTAGTAGTGGGCTCTTTAATCTCCCAAACAAAGGCAAAACAACATTTGCTGGCTGAAAGCTGAACAAATTCAAGCCATGAACAAAGCCCCAACTTATAGTGCTCCATGGCAGCGTGGCCACCCAAAAGCCCTTTAATGAAAAGGGGCTAATTAACCATGGACCAAGCAAGCTGGGAAAGCAGCTTCCCAGAAGCCAGGACTGGGTGCCTTTTGCAAAGGCAGACTGTGGCAGAGCCAGTGGCAGGAGTTGGGGATGGTGCATGGTAAAGAGCTGTGCAAGACACAGAGGTGTCCATCTCCATCTCAAACCCAAAAGGTGCTGAGTACCTTGTGTTCTAGTCCTCGACTGCACCTGGGGATGGCAGGGATGGGAGAACAGCCTTACTGGAGAATGGCTCTCATGCCAAGCTCTTCCCTGCCATCGTTGTCCCTGGGGGACAGATGAAAAGGGAGAAGACATCTGTGGACCTGCATGGAGCCACTCTGCTACCCCTACCTGGGGCTACAACCAGCACCAATTCATCCAGATTCACAAAGCCATTAGGAAAAGCAATTAAACAAATTATTGAAAGAGAAGCACCCATTAAGGACTATCAAACACCATCTATGCCTGGGAAGGGGCTAGGAGCCATTCACTTTTAGTTCCTGTAGTCTGGAAATCACAGCATGGGCTTGGCCCAGCTGTTGGCTCCAGGCTTCTGCAGTCCTTGGGTCCCTCTTGCAACAGATGGGCAAGTGATGTCCATGCTATCCTGCAATCCAAGCAGCATCCATGAGCTGTGTGGTGCAGCAGCGATGCTCAGACATGAAGCATGGCTGAACACTCAGCCCCTGGGCTTCCCTCCTTGAAATGAATGATATTTATTGACAGCTCAGCCCAGCCTGCTGCATCAGCTAGGGGATGGCTCATCCTTGCACCCCATAGACAAAGAGCACCCTGAGCACTAAACCATGTCTCAGGCATCCCATAAGGATGGGCAGCACCAGCAAGACTCTCACCTCACAAGGCTGCTCCATGTCTGCAATTTATTTTCTTTTCTAGACATATAACAATTTTATTGTTGCATCTTTCCATATCTGAGACCACTTCATTCCTGAATCCCCCATCAGCTCCTGGGAGGAAGACCCAGCACCCCAGTACGGCTGAGCATCCACTAAAGGATGGGACCCAACAGCCTGCTTTGCACAGACACCAAGCTCATACAGACCAGAGAGGAGCAGGTACCAGCTTTCTCTCTTGGAAAGCCTCATCCCATGCTTATAAATGGTGGTCAAAGCTCTGTCCCCATCCAATGGTCTTTTCCCCAGAGGGCGAGGGGGTGGCATCTGCCCATCAAACCTGGAATTTGCTGCAAGGAAAACAATAACTTCCACAAGACTCATCTGAGTCCAAGATCTCCAGGCATCCTTCCACTTCCCATATCTCTTCCTTTGGGAAGGAGCTCATGCCAAACGGCAGCCCCAACCACATCCTACACCTCAGTGTCCTTCTCCCCTCTACAACCTGCCTTTCCAGCCCCGGCCCTCCCTGGAAAACATCAGGCTCAGTTAGACTAATACAAATTTTTAATGCACATATTAAATAAATATTTCAATCATTTCATATTCAATTTGTACACAACCAAAACAAAAATCCTCAAGGAAACAGGAAAAAAACCAAACAAACAATCAAAAAAAGGCTGGATGAAAAGTCACCCCTGGTTCTGGCTCCTATCCAGTGTCTTTGTTTGCCCTCCCCTGAAGAATAATTGCTTTAACCCTTTGGAGAGAGCCACAGTCCCAGGGCAGCATGTGCAGAGCAGGGCTGGTTGGGGATGTTCACTCAAGAGATTTAATGATTCCTTTGGGGCTTTTTTTGCCCTAAATAGAAAATTTGGAATCTGTCAAAACAGAAGTTTTGAGAGAAAACCTCTCCTTCCCTAGGAGGACAAGGACAGTGGTACTCCTCATTGAAGAGCAAACCTGGAAGAGGTGGTTGACAATGAAAGTGCCAACCACAATGTTACAACAAAACCAGCCTGAAGTGGCTCCATGGTAAGTTGTGAACTTTAATTTTATGGATGAAAACTTCCATCCAATAAAAAAAATACAGACAGGAAAAAAAAAATATCCATTTTTGGTGAGTTGTTCACATTTTCCACACGGGAAAAAGAAAACACCAGTTAGTTACCAGCCCACTCTACGGCAGCCATCAGATACTGCCTCACCTTAGTAGTTTAAAACAAATCAAATGCCAAAGATGCTCCCGTGGGTCAGAGGTACCAAGTCGGTTCAGGACTTTCTCTGGGGCATCCATCACCCCGTGCCCTCCTGAGAAAAAATAAGTTGGGAGTTGTGAAGCCAGCAGCATTTTTGGAAGGATGCAATTGGCTTCCAGCAACCCCTTGCTCAGCCGAAGAAGGAGGCACATCTAAGGAAGGAAAGCATCCAGTGGTCCTCACGCGGGGGCACTGCAGCCGGCCCCCAGAGGCAGTGCCCACACATCACCCAGGCTGCAAAACCCACCTGGGAAGCCTCCAACCTCTTCTGACATAAATCCCCTCCCCTCAATTGTTTTCCAACCACTCCAGCTTATCCAGTAAGCGTTAGTCCAGTTCACTTAAGTAGCACATCGCTCCCAGATTTGCATTTCCAGGTTTTCGTGTTCATTTTAAATGGTGTTATTTTTCCCCTCTAGAGCTACAAAAACAGAAATTACAAAATAAAGCATGACCCCAAACAGACTAGAACATATCTAAGTGAAGAGCTCTTCCCCCTTCACCAGTCTTTGAATGTTTCATTTCCTTTTAAAGCTGGAGTACAAAAATAGAGACTCTCATTTTTTTCCTTTTTTTTTTGTTTTTTTTGTAAAAACCAAACACCTCCTCCCTCCCCCCCCAATTTTCAACAACTAGAGCAGGTAATCTGTTATCCTCCCCCCTCGCCCCTTATTTTGTTTTGTTTCTTTAACACCCATACGGGAAAGTCTCTACACATAAGTCCACCAAGCTCAGAGGAGAGTCCTCCGGGAGAGGTGCAGAGGCAGGCACATCAAGGGCCTGCCCTGGAGCTGGAGTTTCTAGTCCTTTTACTTCTCCGGTTGAAGGGGTAGTTGAGGAACTCAAAGCGTCTGTGGGGCTCGGTGGTCTGGTGGCCCTTGGGAAGCCTCTTCATGAAATGCACCTCGCGCTGGTGCTGCCGGGTCTTGGAGCCCTTGCGCGGGCGGCCCTTGCGGGTGAAGGCCATGTACCAGCCCTCGTACTTGGCGTTCTGCAGCGCCGTGTAGTTGTTCTCCAGGACGATCTCCGTGAAGACACAGTCCTTGCCTTTGCCATTGCTCTGGGGAGGGGACAGAGGGGGATATTTGAGCAACGGGTGCTTGGTCAGAGGGGTTTCTCTTTCCCTCAAGCTGGACTGACTGGTGTGGTAGCAAGGTTTGCAGTTCGGTGGGCAGCCAAGGGCTCACTTTTCCCACCACTTCTAAAAGGCATTATTGCTCAAAATCCGCTTTTCCTTAGAAAACTGCAGGAAGCAGGCATTGTGGCATCAGCAGATGCTGCTCATTGCTGCTCACATCCCCATCATGATGGCAGCACTGGGCTGCAAGCCCAAATGCAGCTTCTCCCAGCTTTCACTTCCATTGCATCTATACAGTGGGATTTTCCCCCACTTCTATCCTATCCCCATCCATGCCAGGAGTTTGATTCCCTTGCCAGCATGACCATAAACAGTCTACATCTCAGTGGCCATTCACCCACCCATCCTAACATTTCTGCAGCCTTCAATATAAGAGGAGCATCAAGGGGCTGGAGAGGTGATGTGTGGTCCATGAGGATGATGCCCATAGATGCAGGTGGCAGGGAGCGCAAAGGCAGTTGGGGGCTGAGCTCCTCCTCATTACAGGCATCAGCAGGACCAGGAAGGGTACCTGCATCAACCGGCCTCAGGGAAGGAGCTGCCACGGAAAAACCTCCCAGACAATCGCTGTTCCAGCAGGATGCTGCACATCCAGCCCCTTCTGCTCCTGAGGAGGGTGCATGGAGGCTCGGAGGGAACGTGACTAACTGCCCGGCCTTGGGGCCAGCCCCATGGAGCATCTTTACATTCCTGGCACTTGTACCATGTAATCAGGGAGAATAGCCCAGCAATCCGCCTATTTGTTAGGGGAGATCCAAGGAATGCTCCCCACACAGCACCCGCCTGCCTCCCTCACTCCTGCCATTACCTCCTGCTGCCCAGGCTGCAGGACAGTTCATGCTCTGCCCTCCAAATGGGTGCTCTGGCTGAGATCCCTGCACCCCCATCTCGCCTCCCCATCCCCATGGATGGGCTCTGTATCCAGTAAGAGCTCCTCTCCCAGCAACACTTTCTCAGTGCCCATAGCACTTCCCCAGCCTGCCCTCAATCCCAGGATCCTACCTTGCCGATCAGCTTCCCCTTCTTGTTCATGCAGATGTAGAAACCTGTGGCTGCCCCCTTGATGCGCACGCGGCTCCCAAAAGTGTCCGTCTCCACGATGAGCTTGGCTGGGGAGAGCAGTGGGAAGAAAGAGAGAGGGAGATCAGAGGGGCTCTGGGATGGGGCAGGCACAGGGATGGAGACCCCAGCGTTGTGCCCTGACACGGGGCACTATGGGCACATGCTCTCTGGTGACTGTGTCAGAGAGAGCCCTAAAATTAGAGCACAAGGTAAAGAGCCAGCCTCAGCCCCTCTACTCTGCCACTGTGTCCCTGCATGACCTCGGTCACATCCCTTTGCCACCTTGAGCCTCGCTGGAGAGGGGATAGCTCTGCCTTGCCTCGCCTCGCTCTATAGGGCTCAGTGGTTCGAGTGCCACAAAGGTGTCACAGAAGGGAGGCAGGGCTGTGAGCAGGGCACACACCAGCCAGAGGAGAGCAAGGCAGCTGCACTGCAAACCGAGGCAGCAAGGAGGCAGGCACCCTCTGGAAAAGCACAGCGTGCTGCCAGCTGTCCCCAGCCCAGGGGACACCACTCCATGTCTCCCAGCAGAGGCAGGGCTGCGGGAGGAGCAGTGACTTTGCAGCTGGCAGGGGAGGCGTGAAGGGTACGGCCATCCTTTTAATGCCTTTCACCTTTGCACGAGTCGAGAGGGCGTATTGATTTGGTCTCGTTTTTTAATGGAGGCATCGATCGACTTCCGAAGGAGCTATGCAAATCACCGGGTCGATGGGCTGCCTATAAATAGACCTGTCACCTTCCCTCACTGCCTTCGCCCTGGGAACCCGAGCCCTGAAGCCCATCCATCCCCAGGGAAGGGGGAGGATGGGGACAGGACATCCTTCTCCCCGGCCCTGCAGCTGCTGTCCCCAGAGCCAGCTACCCTCCCCAGGGCAAGCCCCAGTGAGGATGGAGGCTACCCGTTCACACCTCAACAGGGCTGTGCCAAGCATCAGAGATTTACTGATGGCACTGAAAAGCCAGCCAGGACTGTTCTATCTCACCACCATCACCTCTTGCCCAGTATCAGCCATAAGCTGTTAATGTGCCACAAGCACAATTTGGCAAGGAAATCAGAGCACAGCCTGCAGTTTCCAAGTCTATAACCTTATTATGGGAATAAGCCCACTGATGCCTTATTTCTCCTCCCCAGTCTTTGCACAAGGGCTGCTTGGTTCCACAGGACTGTGGTCTGCCATGACTTGCACATTTCTACCCCAGAATGCTCAACCATTGCAGACCCCCAGCGAGAGCAACAATGTGGCTCTTGGGCAGGTGGCTTTGCAGGAGGATGCTTTGAATGGCAGAAGATGGCTGGGGGCACATACACAAGCTAAAACAAGCCTAAATCACACTCAGCGAGAAGCAAACTGAATTCTTTCTGTCTCTGTGATGCCCTAATACTGCACCCTTCATGTCATGGACACTGCTGAGGACAATAGCACAAAGGCTGAGGGCACTGTTGGCAGCAGCTGAGTTGAGCAATGGAAAGGGCATTCTAAAGTTTGCTGGGGCCAACTGATTTGGTGCTGCTGGGCAAGCCAGGCTCAAAGCACATGCAGGCACCCTCTTCCCACACTCCCTCCTTGCCAACGTCGCACTTCAGCATCTCTCATCCCCAAACTGCCCTGTGCCCAAAACCCCCAGCCAAGCACAGACTGGACTCAGAGCTGTGCCTTTAGGAAGAGCTAACTCTAGGCTGTGCCACACCAGCACCAACACCCAGAGCCTGGCACACACCCAACGTCCCCAAAACCAACCATGGGAGCTGCGTCTCTCTGCAAACGAGGCACTGAGACAGTGACCCCCTATTTATCTATATTGGGGAAAGGGGAGGGGGGGAATTGATCACGGAGGCAGTAAAAGGTTTGAGGAGAATTGATTTTTCTCTCCGAGATAGAAAGAGTGAGGAGGGAGAGACAGAGGAAGGTGGGAGGGAGCAGGGAGGCCCCAGCGAGCACAAAACCCTCCTTTAAAGATGCACATCCCATCTCTTTTGGCCTTTTTCTTTTTTTCCTCTTTTTTTCCCTCTTCAAAGAGCAGCTGTGATTTACAGCCCCCGGCCGGGTTTGCTGCCCTGCACGAGCTCAGCCAGCATGTTCTGTCACCACCAGCCATGGGGGACAAGGACAACCTGTCCTCAGGGCCCTGCACCCCTAGACTCATGCAGGCAACCCATGAACCCTGCAAATCCCAGCCCCAGCCAGTGGAAAAGCCGGGGTGCAGATGAAACCAGCAAGTCAGCAGGGACCTGTGCCAGCATCCCCAGCTGCTCACAGGGATTCAGTCCAGGCTGTGGCCAGTGGTGGTTTGCTCAGTGGCAAGCAAGGCCCAGGAGGGATGAGCGGGGCTGCGCCGGCTGCCCACCTTCCCTTAGAATTAAAAAAGTCAATCAAATATTGACAATTAAGACAGATAACGGGGAACAGCGGGCTCCATGTTAAGTCGGCTGTAAAAATGTCAGTGTGGGGAAAGGGGTCATCTGCAAAAATAAATCAAGCCCCTTTACACGCCCACCCCCAAAAATGAGATAAAAAAGGCAGAAGGAAGGGCTTGGGGAGGGGGTTCTGCTGCAGAAGTGCATATCTAAACAACATTTTGGGGCAGTTTTCTTTTTTTTTCATTCCTTTTTTTTTTTTTTTTTGGGGGGTGAGGGGTGGGTGAACATTTTCAATTCTATTCTTTCCCTTAAGTGACAGATTTATCCCAGTAAAATTATGTTTCATGCTCAAACTTTGAAGGGAAAGTGGCTACGTAAATACTGAAAAAATGCAGCGAGACACACTTGATCCCCCAACTGGACTGTGAAGAGGAGAAAGTATTCAGGAAATGTTAAAAAAGGTGAAAGTAAGAAGCGTTTTAATAGTTCTTCCAGACATGGGGGCCTCCCTAGAGATTCATATAGAACAATCCTGAACCTCTATTTTAACATTTACAGACTTGCAACTCTTTTAAAACTTTACATCTGAAAAACTGCTTGCTCCCTTTCTGGTTTAGATCAGTCTTCATTTTCCTCCTTAGCTCTTCAAATGCTTAACCTTTCTTTATTACGTTTTAATAGAGTTTTTCAAGCCACCACCAGTCCCCTCCTCCTGGCCTTATTTAAACCTGGTCGTTACTTAAATATGCACTAACTGCTTTTTAAAATCCAAGCATTATAGATCTAAAACAAGATGGGATTTTTTTTTGCTTGGGAAATTAGCTAATGCCCTTTCAAGCCGGAGCTGCTCCAGGGTGGGAATAATTCATTTGGAAGATTAATACTGAACGTATGGAATACCATACAGACTGCGCTTGCACTGCTCGCGTCCAGTGTGAAATTTTCAGCAAAGCAAAAGAAAGCACCCACAAAAAACAGAAGGGGAAGGAAGAAAAGCGTTTCTACTGATCTCCCTGAGCAAGAAAGGGAAATTGCAGCTAATACCAAAGAAAAACAGTCGTGATTCCTACATAGGACACACATGAGTGCTACATAGTCCACTGATCCAGGTGCAGGATCAGGCCTTCCGCAGCCAGCCCCGCAGCTCTCTGGCCCCGCTGACCCCAGCTCAGCATTTGACCATCCCAATGTGTCATTAGCACATGCCACCAAAGTATTCGGGCTTCAAGTGTCCCCAGCAGAGGAATCGGTCCCCCTGCCCCAGGGCTCGTGGAGATTTTGTGGAGCGGGTGCCAGGGCCGTGGCATAGCACAGGCTTTTGTGCTTGCAGAGTCCCTCTGCTTTGTCTCCACAGCATCATCACTCATAGCCAACTGCCTCGATGACCCTCTGCTTGGAATTTGTTTTGAGAAGGAAAAGATGGAGGTGGCACATTGGGGAAAATGATGCCACTTTGGACAATTCTAGTTTTGGGAAGGCTTCCAAAGCAACCGCACACCCTTCCCCTTCCTTTTCTTTTTCAACTTTCCTTTTTATTTCTTTTCCAAAAGGAAGTCCCAAAGGTTCCCAGCCTTGCAAAGAGCTGGGCTGAAATGACCAATGCTGATCAGCGCACCACAGCCCCGAGCCCTCCGAGTCAGGTGCAAACCAAGAACGAAACAGAAAGGAGCAGAGCCCATCCTGCAGACACCAATCCCCTCCTTCAGCACAGAGAACCTGCCCTCACCTTGAATCACAGAGCCGCTGATCACTGACCCCTATGTTCTCCCTTTACAAGCCCCCACAAGCCAAACGATTTTAATGATTTCTGGCTAACAAACAGGACGGAAATCATCAATCGCCACGCTGGGCTGTGAACACCTCCCCAAAGTGCATCTCTGAGCGTCCGCCGGGCCGGGCCCGCTTGCATAGATAGAAATGTGGGTTCCTCCCTTCGCCTCTTTATTGCTTCGGAAAGTTGCGCTCCGCGCCGCAGCGCGGCT
>JANHGB010054568.1:0-21390 GCA_026283785.1 Coracopsis vasa
GCAACACCTGGATTCTCCTGGTTGATGGGTCACCCAACAGTTGCACCAATCCAAGTGGTCCAGCCACATACTCAGCTCTGATTACACAGCCCATCCTCAGTACTCTTGAGATTTCCATGTGGCAGCTTGGTAATAAGTTCTCTAATTGCAACAGCCTTAAAAAGCCGGTTGTTTACCATATCGCTCTCCCACTCAGATTCCCACACACCATGGGCTGAGTAAGACACTGCTGCAGCAAAGCATCTGTCAGGAAAAATAAATTCAGCCTCCTGTATCCCATGCATATTGCTATCATGAAGATATCTGCCAAAAAGCAGCGCCGCTTTTCATCCTGACAATCCCTACCTTGGTAACACAGCAAGGCAATGCTCACTGCTCAAGTACTCAGGCTAGCAACCTCACTTGGCTTCACTGCACAGCCTGTCGTAAAACGCTTCCGCGGATGGCACAGATCATTGCTGCTCTGCCACACACCACACCCCTTCTAGTGCCAGCAGATTATTATTACTATTTCACAGAGGGATTTCCCAAGGGCTGCAGGCCAAGAGGAAAGGCATGTTCAGAAAACACAGCTGAGCTGTCCCCAACAGCTTCCCATGCAGCTAACACAGCTAAACCTGATCTATCCTTCTTCCCCATCTCCTCCCCAACAAGGATTTCACCCTGCAATACTTATTTCTGCATTCTGAGATTTCAAAAGCAGACATCCCAAAGCTTTTAAAACACTGGGTGCCACATGCAAAGAGTGTTGCTTACCTTGGCTCAGAATCTCTTTATACGTAGACAGAAGGAAGGATCCCACTGGTTTCACCAGCTCCGTAACAGCCACCAGCGCCATCAACTAATTTTATTCTCGCAAATGGGTGGCCCTTTCCATAACAGCAGGAGTAATAAGCACGTATTCTGCCTCCCTGCAGGCTCCCCCATCAATTAATGAACAAGCAGAGGTGGGTGAGGAGGAAGAAAGTCTTTCTCCAACAGCTTGTGAGAGACACCTAAAATCTTCACTTTTCATCATTTTCCCAGTCCCTCAGTGGTGAAGGAACACACAGGGAGGGAATTTGTTTAGGCTCAAGTGACAGTAGATGAAAGCTATCCTGTGGTTTGAAGCTCTCAACAGCTCACAGATTTAAGTAGTCCTCCCCTCATACAGCACCCTGCCTTCCCTCCAGCACCCCCTTCCACACAGTCACTTTCCAGTCAGATCAGTTCCCACATCTGGTTTTCCATGCACCCCACAAAATAGCTGCAATGACATGATGTGCGACATGAAATCAAACCTGGGGAAAAAAACCAGCCAGACTTCGTCGTGCCCTTCGTAAGGTTTGTGTCCTCAGCATCCAGGCTCCGTGCTCCTCCTTACAGCACAGCCCAAAGCCACATCTGCTGCTGGACTCAGCCCTCCGTGCCCACCACATGGGACACAGGGTACCTCTACAGCTAAGGTGCGTGATGGCCTTTTGTGTGCAAGTCATCCTCAGCCCTTTTGGATGCAACACTGGAGCCCTCTGAAGGATTTGCTTTTCTTGCCTCACCTCAGATTCACAAGTGAAATCCAGGACCAGAGTCAATGCAGGTAAAAAACAATGCATGGGAACAGACTGAGGCCCCAGACTCCTCATCCACTACTTAAGCACTCCAAGCTGGGCAGGCTGGAGAGAAAACATCTTTATGCCTTTGTTATTTCTGATCTGCAAGTGTGATCTGCACTTCTGTATCATGAATGTAGAGGAAGGACAAATTCTAGACAAAAATTTAGCATTTCCTGACTTTTGAGAGTTTGATTTTCTAACATTAGTGATAACCTTCAAATGAAAAGGTTTCTGGTTTTAAGACAATGTCCTAAGCTTTCTAAACAAAATAAACTATCATTGGACATAAGTTCATTCACTGGAACTAGAGCAGACTTCCCCCTCCATGGTTGTGGTTTACAAGCATGGCTATGGTCCCAGGTACACAGCTTCAGGGAGAGAAGACAGCACTAACAGAGCACTTCGCAGAAAAGGACTATGCTCTGCTGCACCAGCGACAGGCAGACACACTTGCTCAACAAGTTTGACAGCTAGACGGCAGAAAAGAGCTGAGATTCTGGGACTAAACACTTGGTTCCAGCTTCTAACAAGAAACAGGCTTTGCTGGTCACAGCATTCTGCTGCAACCTTTCCTTGTCCCCTGCTGCTACAGGAGCTCCATTTGTCCAGTCTTGCCCTTCCACCACCTTTTGAGCTTCTTTTAGCTTCTTCCAGCTTCTTCCTTACAGTATCTGCCCATACCGACCCATCATCACTCCCCAGACCAGTCTCCTACTTCCTTCTATAGCTCCTTATATTTCTTCTATATCCTTCTTCCAGACCCTTATGGCTCTATTTCTTCTCCAAGTAATTTTTCCCAGTGTTTCCACCATTCACCGCCTTTGTCCCATGACAAAGACAGGGCAGAGAGAGCAGGACATCCGCTCAGCCAGACCGCCTGCCTTCCTCCCTCCTCTGCAAGACCACCAGGGGTTCCCCTCCTGTCTGGCTATAGCACCCCAAGCCAGCACTGAGCTCACCCGGAGGATGGATCTGGCCCAAAACCAGCCTACACCCCTGCTCCAGATTTGCTCAGTTCCCCAGTCCAGCCAGTGCAGAACTGGCCCCACACAAGGCCAGCCTAAGAGAAATCGAAGAGCATCCTTTAAGACACACAGAATTTACCCTTCAATTACATAACAGCCTCATTCCTGTATCTGCAACTACCAGCAGTGTCAGCATTGCCAGGTTCAATGGCCACTGAGGTGGGAACCTGCTCAGTGCAGGTGATGTCCACAGCCCAGCCCTCAAAGCCACGCAGATCTCATGCAGTTTATCCCAGAAGATAACAAATGGGTAGATTTTCCCAAAGACAGCAGAAGGCAGACAGGGACAGTGGAAGCTCTCATCCCTCTCACCCTCTCCTCCACGAAGCTGGAGGTCACCCTGGCAAAACAACATCAGGATCTCTTCACTCAAAGCTCTATTTTGATTCAGCATCTCATTCTGGAAAGCAACTAAGCAGTTTCTGGAAGCACTCCAAAAAACAAAAACCAGCTGGCATTGAAGAGCAGGAAATGCTGGGCACACTCAGGAACAACCAAAAACTGGGGCATATAAATTGCAAGCATGAGTATTTGCCTCTCAAAGAGTCACTAGAAGACAAGCTCTGCTTCCTACAGCTTCATGCCAGCTTGTCTAATGCTGAGAACCCCATTCAGCTTTGCTGTTAGTGTTAGTGTCCTGCTTCAGTGAGGTGTAGAAGTTGACTGCCTCAACATCCACAACACGCAGCAGGCTGATGCTGCTGGTCCCCCTTGTGTCTGTAGGGCCAGAAGGAACCTTGCCCCTAGCCCTGCAAGCACTAACAATGCATAACTACCCTCCAGGTAAATTGAGGTAATTAAGCACTGTGGCACAACAGGATCCTGTTACCTCACACATTGTCTCATATCAACAGGCCCAGCAGATCTACTCACACACCAAGTCCAGCACTGCCCCATGCAGCAGCCATGTGACAAGGATGACTGTCAGACTGAGCTGCCAGATACCCAGACATAAGGAAAACCCTTGCCTGTTGTGGTACCACCTAAACAGGAGTCTATTCCAGCAGCCAAAGCTGACAGACCTTCAGTTTCTGCTACAGATGCACAGAGTGACTCTAGGCAAACTACTGGGGCTTTTGGACAGCCATTCATTTATTTCATCAGTCAGGTACCTTGCAAATTAAGGTCTAGGGAAATTTAGGTGCAGCCATGAGCTGTGCTGGTACATGGGGCACCCCCCCCTTCATCTCAGTTCAGGGCATCATCCAAGCGCCCTTGATCACAGTATGTGCAGAGGGAGACAGCCATGAAACAGCATACCCCAGGGACAGGGCTGCTGTCATCATCCCTGGCCACAGGATCACACTCTCAATTTTCAGTGGCTTCCAGCATTGAAAATTGGAGCAGCATTCTGCTCCTTCCAGCACACATTTGCCATCCTGCTTCACTGCAGCACATGCACGGCACTGTTGTCCAAGGCCAAGCAGAGAGGTTTAAGCTCCTCTGGGAACCACTATCACTTCTTCCAGGAATCACACTAAAACAAAGCAAAAATCTCTGTTCCTCATTACAGCCAGGAACACTGAAATCCCAGAGCAGATTGCAAGCTTGCATATTTATATCTAGGTTTCAGAGGCCAGACAAAACACAGCCCATTGGGGAAGCAGAGTTAACCCTGATAATGCTGTCTGTTGCATTTTTACAGTGTCTGGATACCTAAGCAGTTAGCAGGTCTTGGCAAGCCATGAATTACTGCCAAAAACCTCTCAGCATGAAACATAATGCAAGAGCTGTGTAGCTCAAATAGAACATTTTCCAAGAAAAAAAAAGGTGGTCTTGTGGATATGCAGCAGGCTGAGGTACTGTTCACTTCCTGGCTCTGCATTAGAGTCCCTCCATAACACAGAGCAAACCATTTTCCACAGCCTAGATCTTTCAGCAATCAGGAATAAAGAGTTTTGTTTCTTTCTTTGTTTTCCCCATTGAAATCTTTTTTTTTCCCCTGTAAAAATCCAAAGTTTATCAAACTTGGGTTTTCTTTATTTCTTTTTAATGGAGGAGAGGCAAATGTGAGATATAAGAGTGCCAGGGCGCAAAAACACTTGGGTTCACTCTTCAATACTTAAATGTGAAATGCATCATCTAACTTTTGAAGGCTTCACTTTTAAAAAAATGTAAAAATCATTATCCTCCTACCATAAACAGCAATTATTATTTATTATATTCATTATCCCCAAGTTCATTCACTTTGCCTATCTTCCAAGACTGCACTGTCTCTCATTGCAGTGACCCCTTCTCATGCCACTGTCAGCTTGAACACGGCAAGTGAAAGGCAAGTGACACCCAGGAACATGCAGTCAGCCCCTTCTCCTAATGGCAATTCATAGCTCAAATGACATTTCTTAGAATGCCCAAAGGCTCCTCCCTGTGAAAAGGATCTCCAAGAGGTTCTTCATGGTCTTCCTGATTTTGAAATTCTCTCCTGAGATCGTCAGTGTTGCTGAGAAGCTTTCCCATCCTTGCACTTAGCTCACAGAGGCTTCATGACAAGGATAGAGCTGCTCTTGCCCTACTGACCTGGCTGACATATCTCTGCTGAGGTGCAGGTTTGCAGAGTCTGACCTCCAGGAGAGCAATACCTGCTCAGGACTTCAGGATCAGCTTCTGGAACTGCTTTTTGGTTTTTAACTCAACTGGCATCTTCCAGTGAAGGTGGTGATCCACTGAAGTTCACTCGCCTCCCACCCAGAGATGCACAACATCTGTGGACAACACTCTTGGTCTTTGCAAGGGCTCAGTCTTCTCCAGGCTGCACTTTCTCCCTCGCGGGACTCAACATTTACTGACCTATTTCCATCTGGAAATGCAGGGTTGAACCAACACGGAGTGCATCTGGGAATCCCTTGCCTGCAGCATGCACATGTGACATGCACACGTGTAAAGCACTGGAAAAAGTGTAGGCATTGGAAAAAAATACAGGGGTATAGGAAAAAAACCCTCCATGTCTCTTGCTTCTCTCTGTCACATTAGACTTTGGGCTAGATACTGAAGACCACAATGTTCTCAGACTGTGAGCCAAAGATAGACAACCCTTCTTTATGCTAGCCTGCACTAATATTGCCTGTTTAGATCTGAAGGTTCTCTGGATGGTGTCTACTACATGCCTTAGAACTTTGCTTGGGCTAGTGACCCAAAACAGAAGAGTGGCCAAACTAGGCAGGGGATGAGACCACGGCATTTTTTGTTCCTTTTTCTTAGTTTCCAATAATTATCCCCTTAACTACAAAAACCAGGCTGAAAACAGTCATTATTGCAGTTTATGGAGTACCAGTAAACATCTTTTTTCTCCCTCTTGTGAAAGAGCCTAATAATGTATCTGCAAATATAAGTTTTGCAGGGCTGAGGAGCTCCATTACAGTACAGAGCAAGGACCTACTCAGCACAACACCTATATACCATTTGAGACTTTCAAGCTGAAAATCTTTACTGGTGCCTGCCTGAGTTGCTATTTCTTTAGATATACACCACTTAATGTTAGAAAAATGTATTCAAAGAAAAACAGTAGAAAAAGACTGAGCTTTCGTGCTTCAGAGCAAATCATCCCAAACACATGATGTGACAGCTGGAAAATAAAGAAGCATTTCCTGCTCTGGAGGCAGGTGCAGGCTTCCTTGCTGCTGCAAAGCCTACCAACATTAAGTATTTAGTAATGGGTACTATATCTGCTCTACCAAGTCACTTAGCTTTTCAATATTCTCACTGTTCTATTTCTTGCCCAGAACTCAAATTTGTCTTTGTCTTTCCTGACACTGACAGAAAAGAAAGAACCATTACTTACCTCACAATGACGAAATTAAAATTGAACTTCAAGCCAGAATTATCACTTTGAATGACAATGTAAAAGAAAAATAAAGAAAAAAGGCTAATTGCAAGAGTTTGAAGCACTAAACCAGAAGCACTTCAATTTCACAAGGCTTGCTTCATTCATTGATTCAAACAATTAATTTTTATTAATTTCATTAGCTTTGCTCAAAATTAAAGAACAAATAGCAAGAGAGGTGGCAAACCAAGGGCACAGCAACACACCTTTCAGGCAAAGCTAGAAGGGGCTCAGCTTGCTTTGGAACTCCAGTGTTGCAAGGGAGAGAGGTTTGTGCCATCTTTCAGACACATACGCTGGGCCTCTCGGTGTCAAGTCTGACCTCACCTCAGTGAAACACCCTGACCCATGCATGATTGCCTGCTCTTCGATGTCTCCACCAACTTGTCACAGGTGTCCAAAAGCACCAACAACAGGAGTAGCTCACCCACCCTCATTGCAAGGCTCTTGATTCCAAATCACACAGTTACACTCAGAGGTAATCTCCTCCCAAGGTAAAGGGATTTTCGTTTTACTTTTGCACTGGTCACTTTACACAGGAAACGCCAGCTGAATGAGGGGAGTTAATATAATCAGATACAGCTAAGTACAGCAACAAATACATCCAGCACAGAAAATAAAAACAGGCAGGGATAATTTCACTAGACCTCCCTCACTTCCTATGGCTCCATTCCTTTCTCTTCCTGAAAAGTTACATGTATTTTTAACATGTGAAACAGGCATATTTCCCTGCCTCAAACAGCAGGTTAACACTGATGGACAGAAGAGCCACATGGGAACCTTCAAAAGACAACCTCTTTCCAGCTGTGCATATTCTATATTGCCCTCATCTTGACGGTCCAGGAATGCTTCTGTCGGACACGCTGTGCCACTCAGAGGAGTGCCACCCTTCTCCCCCATCCCTGCCATAGGTAAGCACAACCAAATCAAACTTTTGGTCAGAAGAACTTTTAATCAAAAAACAAACAAACAACCAACAGAAAATCCCACCAGTCCTGAAGCTAAATAACAGACAAGCTGCCAAACCCACTAGGACTGTCTACTTTGGGTAAGCGTTCTAAGACAGCAAAATAATACAGTCTCAGGTGGGCATAACATCCCAGTCTTGTGTTAGCTTTTTTCCCAGCACATGACCATTGCTTGATCCTTTTCAGCGCAAGAAACACACTAGAGTCACACAACCATTCATACCAAAAATCCTAAACATCATATTGATTGAAATTCCACATGGGTCTATATGCTACTCTGATAGGGTCTAATACAAACTAAACGTTGGGTTGTCTGTGTACCCATAGACACACACAGCCTTTATGCAGCCTCTGCATGTTAGCCATAACAAGCAGAGAGGATGTGGTAGCAGCTACCCTCCAGATTAGGGCAAACAAGTGGGAAGCCACTTTTCGTGCTTTCAAGTCGCAAGTTATTCTCAGGCTCCTTTCCAAAAAACCTCAGATTTCAAATACAATTCTGAGTCTCCATATTTCCAGCAAAAAAGGGAGAAAAATCTAATAAAACAAGATGTTATGGAAGAGACTTCACCTTTTTTCAGAAGGAAACCCCTCCCTGATGGATGTCTTCACTATCTAACAGCTGGGAGAAGTCAGTATCTGCAATCAGGTTTGAACCGGATTATATCTATTCTTGGAAACTCTAACTGTAAGCACACATGGGACTAACTAGTAAAAAACAAAACAAAAACCAAAAACAACCCAAGAGCTGTCTTTGATCTTCCTGTTCTATAACTCCACACATCCTCAATAAAGGCAGAGGAAAGAGAAGTAGACTTTTTCCAATATTTCTCATTTTCCTCAGAAAGCAGTAGCTGTACAAACACTTCAGTTCTCCATCTCTCATCTTTGAGACCTTGTTAGCAACATGCCTTAACAGCATGTGGCCTGTCCAGCTTTACATGGTAAGCGAATTTCACCAGAAAAAGTAATTCTGGTCCTCTCCATCCTGCTGCAGTGCCAGGGTGTGATACTTCTCCTCTTTCCCATTGCTTCAAGACTATATTTCGCTAGTAGTCAAAATCAGGCCTTCTGTTCATGTCTCCTTCCTAACAGACCTTCTGCAACTGAGATTACGCCTTCCCCATAGTCCCTCAGAGTAAGAGCAGCCTCAGCTGCACACAGAAGGATGTCTTTAAACCTGCCACTATTTCCACACCATGGGGCTTGGGATGCTGCTGTGGAGAAGAACACCATCTCCCTGTAAACCCTTGCTGTGCCCTCAGGTGAGGCTCTGCTGATCACTCCTGTAGTTAGCTCAAATGCTTTAAAAGATCACAGCCATCCTGCCAGGAGCAGAGTACTCCTGCGGTGCGAACCACCAAAAGAAAACCAAGTTTCATCAGCTCTTCTGCTGCAGCAGCTCTCCACCAAGCAGCTACCCCAGCACGCATCAGGCTGCTGGCTCAGCAAGAGTGAGACAGCTACCCAACAGCACCGAAGTACAGTACAAGCTAGCATTCAAACCTGCATTTGAAAAGGCAAACTCGGGGGCATTGACAAGCCTGGGCACCTAGCACAGGGTATGAGCTAGAGGAACTGCTAGGCAGTGGAGCAGAGCTCCCTCACAACCCTTGAAGCAAGCATCCCTTCAGCTTGCACCCTCCTCATGTCCAAGACACAGCGTGGCAAAGTGGGCTCCCCATGATGCAGCCCCCAGCACAGCCTTCATGCTAAGCAATCAGTTTACGGGCAGAACAAGAAAAAACATTAAAACCCCAGCTCCCCCAGAATGCAGGTGACAGCAGAGCAGACCCTGCCTCGATTCTTGGTGTCTGCACAGAGAACAGCTCCCAGTGAATGCAGTCTGAGGCCATGGCTAAAACAAGTAAGAACCATAGTGTAGGTCTGAAGAAAATAGTTCTTTTGTGTGCCCCACCCCAGATTTCCTGGGTTCTTCCAGCACAGGTCACACCCATGCTCATATAGCTGGTATCACAATAAACAACATGGAAATTGAAAACATCACACTATAAAATATAGTTAGAGGGAAAAAAATCTGCCTGGATACTTTTTCAGAGCAGCTGCCACACTAAAAACCTCCTAAGTTTCCTGTGCAAAGTGAATTTGGGAAACAGAAATATACATGAAATAGATGAGAATCTTTATGGGATAAAAATCATCCAGATATTTTGAATGTGTTCTATTTTAAACATGCCCTACATGCTCTGTAGCTTGCCCTTCAAGGGGCAGCCATGCGAAAAGTACAGGTGACAAAAACAATCCGTCTGAAGGACAACTTCAGATAAATAAACCAGATCAAGCATGAATCAGCTCCCTGGGTCTGAGACCAGAGCAACAGCAGAGCAGTGGGCACACACAGAGTGAGCCATTAAGAAGAGCCCCTTCCAGATTTTCCATAATGCTCAGAAAGTCTTCGGCATGCAACAACATATGGCCTGCGTGAAGAATGCCATTCACTTCTGTACTGCTTGGTGACTGATGGCAAGAATAAACACCAGGATTCAACTCTTAATGGAAACAAGCCAAAATAATTCCCTTACCTTCTGTGAAGCTGCCTGTAAGAGTTATGACAACAAACACTTTGCCTTCAGGCTCCAAATCCACCTGAAAAAGTAAAGGAATCATTAGAAGATTGTTTTTCAAGGCAAAGACTCTTCTTGGGATTTTGCATGATAAATCTGGCCAACACCAACAGTTGATAAAAAAAAAATAATCAAGCATCCATAACTCTAATTGTTCAACATTCAGGGTTCCATAAAACATAACCTGATCCCTTCTTTTTCCTAGAAGTGCTGAACAAGCTCAACCTTGTTAGAGAAAATAGAAATTAAAGAAGAAAAAAAACAAACCAAAGGTTAATAGTATCCCAATTCGTCAAATAAATGAAATGGGAGCAACATTAAACATATGCAATTCTCTGAAAAAGATCCATGCATACCCGTTTGGTGAATTATATGGGTATTTCCTCCCCATTATATCTTATCACATTGAAATTGTTTCAGTCTCTCAAAATACCACCAGTGCTGGAGTAAACGCTAATTTCTTACATAAATCACCTTTTGGCCTTAAACCATAGAAAACAAGAAACTGCTCATGCTGTTACCTAAGGACTTGTCATTTAGTCTATATCAGACAGACATGTAGAACATAACTTTAGGGATCAGAGACTCAATCCTGGTGTCAGTCAACCTGTCTTTGAAAGAAAGTATGTATTTTTTGGCAAGTAGATGTTTTAATTTTTAGTTACATTTTTACACAATTAAGGTCTTTGGTTGGTTGGGGTTTTTGTATTGTTTTTGGGTTTTTGTTGTGTTTGTTTGTTTGTGGCTTTTTTCCTCTGTTCACCAGTTAGTTTTTAGCAAAAACCACAGCTAAGGATTCTTGGTGTCAGGCTGTCACACAGAAATTTCACCCAAAACCCCCTCAAAACCAACAACAAAGCCAAACACACACACACAAAAAACAAAAAAAAACCCCACACAAAGCACCTCCAATGCACCCCCAAACTGCAATCTTAAAATGAGCAAAGAAAAGCTTCACACCTTGTGGGTATTGATAATCTGTGCAGAACAAACATCCTGAAAATAGAGTTCTCTGGAAGAACAACCGAGCATGACCGTCCAAACCCCCTCTGCTCTTGTACAGCCACCTTCCCTTGGTCTGGCAGAAATAGAAGCAAGTCTCCTATGTCAGCAGCATAGAGTCTCATCACCCAGAATTTAATATACCTTGCTGTATTTATGTATTTATGACTTGCTGTAGTCATAAATCATAATAACTAAAAAAAAAAAAATAAAATAGAAAACTATTTCCTGCCCTGCAAAGAAGTAAGATGAGCCCAGGCTCCCTCTTTTTTCTTTGGTATCATATATATTGTGTGTATATATATATATGTGTGTGTGTATATATATATATACACACAAAACGTATCCTGCCAACACTTTGAGTCCTCTCCAGTGTTAATACATATCACACCATTCAAATAAACTTGTAAGTATAAGCATAAGCTCCCACAGCCATGGTAATGGTCCACCACTAATCCAAACAATATTTGTGCATGGACTGTAAAACCCTGCCGTGTACCAACCAGTCCTTTCAAAGTAATAACATTAAGATACAGTCAAAAGAGATAGCTGATCTCTATACATCTAAAGGAGGAGCCAGACAGCCATGCTACAAATGGACACAAAGTGTCTGAATAGCTGTAAGTGGGGGAAGAAGGTGTCCAAGCCAGACTGACTCTGCTGTGTTAAGGGGTAGCAGCACTTTCTGCTGCAGCTTCGCTCCTGGGGATGCTAACTGCAGCTTCACTAACATCAGCTGAGAGAAACAATGTTCTGGGGTAAGCGACAGACAGCACACACCATCCCTGTACACTTGCCTAGCCTACAGCGTGGTGCAGAAATACAGAAATTGGTTTTTAAACCATTGAGAACTTGTCAGGATGAACAGGGCAAATAATTTCAGGGGAAGGATGAGAGAACATCCTATTCACACCACTCCAGCTACAATCCAGGACAGAAGGACACACCTCTATCAAAGGAATACAAAACAGGGAAGCTAGAACTGTTTGGGAATATCCTATCAAGATGCTGATTTTACGGACACTGTATTTTCCACTTAAAAAAAAAAAAAAAATTAAAAAATCAATCTCACAGGGAAAATTGAAATTAAATATGTAGCTCAGACTCAGTATTAATTTTTGTGTTTGGGCTGCTTACTTGCACGTGCTTTAGGAAGCTGTGTTTAATGGAGACAGCCTTCTGTCTCCACTCCCCCTAAAAAAAACCACTTCAACTCCAGTGATCTCATGCATCATTTCTGCCTAATTTTCAATTCTCTGGAGAGAGACACAGCTTTTTAAAGAAATGATTCTTTCAAAAATATTTAATATCTATAATATATACAGTCACCCACACTGATTTATGGGACATCAAGAATTCAGATTTTATGAGAAAATCCTTCCTTACTTAGTTTTCCAAAATAATTCAGTGCTTATCATTTTTCTGCCAGTCTCCATATACATACATTAGACTTCTACTTTCGCATTCACAAAGGGGATCTTTCCTCCCTTCTTCTGACATACATGGTCTGGGGTGGGAAGCAGAGCAAATTCTCCACTCCTTGTTTAGTCTTAAAAGCAAAGGCTCGTCAAGACACAAAGAGCTGGGCTGAGACCAGGAGATGCATCAAAAGCAGCATTCACCTTTGACACAGGGCACAAGCAAAAATTGTTCCAAACTCTGTGACACACCTTGCTCTCCATCATCTCTGCAAATGGAATTCCTCTACCAAGGGTAGCACGGTCTTACAAAACAGACACAAAACAATTCTGAAAGTAAGAGCAAGAAATTTATGACAGTTATAAAACAATCTCTCTCCCCTGCGGACTCCAACATTAAAGGCCATTTAAATCCCCTATACCAACTAAGCAGCCCTGCTCATAGTACACCACAGTTCAAGAGCACTCAATAAAGAGGATCTAGCTACACTTAAAATGATCTCACAGCCCTGTGTAAGCACGTGAAAATGCAAAAATACAGCTAAAATGCTCCAAAATGAGGACTGAAGCCTCAGCGTGCCAAAAGCTGCTGAAACTTTGGCACACCAGCTCCCCACTGGATGCAGGACCGATAGTAAAATCTATACAAGAGGTGAAATCAGGCAGTCTTAAGAGTTTCTCTGGTCTTAAACTGATAGCAACAGCAACAACAGAGAAGATACAATGAAATGAGTAATTAAAATTAATAGACCACTGGTAAAAGTCTGGATTTTGGAGCTGCTGGATCTCCTTTAAAGATAAATGTGACTAGCTAAGCAGCAGCCAACGCAACTCCCAGATACGTGGAACACACCTGAAACACAAAATAATCTCTGACCTAGAAAGCTAAAAGGAAAATACCTGACCGCAGACCTCCTCCATGAGCCTGCCCAAGATCAGACAATCAAGCAGCTCCGGACAGCAGCTCCCACCTGACCGCACATGCTTCCTCTCAACATCGCACACAGCCCCCATACCACAGCCACACAACATGGAGGGGCCTCATGCTGGCAGCATTAATTCCTGTGAGCTCCTCACATGTGCTGGACCACAACCCATGATGCACGTGCAGCCTGATGGATGCTCATATGCTAAGCTGGCGTTCACAAGTGGCCCAGGTCCCAGAGCTAACCTCAGCCATCCTTGCAGCACGGTTCCTGTTCCTGCCCCTGCTTTACACCTTCATTACTGCCTTCACACTTTGTGGTGCAGGTACCGAAATAGCACATGCTTTGCGATAGCTTTACCAACCCAGAAAGCAACTGCAGTCACATCTGGGTATACAGAAATATGCCATAACCATCTGAAAACAGGCGTTCACAAGTGAGTGTGCTACCCTACTTCCTTCTCCAAAAGGAGGAATTCCTAACATAAGCCCTCCTTCAACCTCTTCAGTCACTAAAGAACTTTATCACTAGCACCTACTTTCACAGACTGAGAGAACATCTCACTATGCTGTTATTTAATAGGACTCAAGTACCTCAAAAGGAAGCAGCTGTCAAAGGACTGGCCCTCCAGCCATGAAGGGATAACTCTATCTAGGGCTGGCTGGCAGCCCGAGCCCTGACAGTGTGCTGGCGGGGCTCTGGCAATGTCAATACCTTCCAGCATCAGCAAACATCCCTGGGATCCAGCCTCACAACAGCATTGAGGGCGTAACACCAGTACCACACATACACCAAGTTTTGTTACTCACTTTTCTTTCTTGTCTTCCCAGCATTGACCTTGGCTGTACAAAGATAAAAAATGTATTTTTACAAAGAAGCAGGGGCCACAGTATTAATCTTGATGGAATTATTAAAGTCTAAAGCAGACCATGCAATTGGTTTAAGTCAACAATGCAGTTGATGTTGATCTTCTTTCTCAAAGAAAGCACAAGATGCTGAGAAACTCAACAGCCGGAAGACAACACAGATGATGTTAATGGGGAGCTCCTATATCATAATATAGGAGATAAGTGATACAGGAATGTAACCATCTCTATGTATTTGACAACAACATTCAAAGAGTAATAACTACAGAGAAAAGTTTTCTAATGCCAAGATCTATTTGGCACAGAATAACTTTTGCAGAATCACAGAATTCAGCCTGGAAGGTTTAATATCGGAGCAGGAGTTATACTGCAATGGGGAATTCCTGTTGTATTGGGAGAAGCAAAGGAGAAGCTTGAATTTTTATGCATGCATGACATTGCGAATGTCATGAGGTACACCAGTCTCCAAATAAACCAAACTAAACTGGTGGCATGCAGCAGCACACCACTGGCGCACACAGCTGTAAACAGTAATCACCCTCCCCTCTCTCCAGTGCTTTTATCCTCAGCCTGGTCCCCCAGAGAACAACTGGGAGAAAAAACATCCACTTTCTGGCTGTTTTAGAGGCAATTGGCCAAGTTTTAGTTAACTGGGAAAGTGTGCTTATCAGTGGAGAAAAGCCTTTAATCCCTGCTCTCTTCCATTTCAAGGAAATGGAAGACAGCGTGCTCCTCCATAGCATAAGGAGTGGATAAGATCAACTGTTGGAGCGCAGTTGTATCTGTGAAGAGCAACACAGGATTTTGGCCCAAAGCTAAACATACACTTTAACTTCTGTTGAACTTCACAGCCGTACCCAAGAGAACACAAGCAGTGGAGGATTTTGGCAAGTGAGCTGGAAACGAGCAGGTAAGGACTCATGAGTTCAGCCATGGTTTCATTATGCTTCCACTGTGAGACGCAACATCTTGGCAGCGAGGCTGAACACAGGATCGAGGACTCCACTCCTAATTCAAACCACTCACACAGTGCCCCATGCCTGAACTTGCCGAGACTGCGCAGCTCCGCGTGACTTCAAAGGGAGCTGCAAGGGATTGGTTTCCCACAAGGAGGGGCCCCAGTCAACCATCTCACACACCTTCTCCAGGAAGGAACTATACCAACATCGTTCCTGACAACTAGGCAGGCGTTAATTGCTCTCCTTCTCCTCATTACAAAAAAAGAGCTAGTTCGGGAACAAAAAAGGGAACAGATGGAGGGAGACCAGAACAGGCCTCCTTAATCACATGCCTTCACACATATAATAACTGGTCGCACATGATTCATCAATGGAAGAGGTTTAGAAAACAAATTCAGGAGGAGGGTAATCTCTCAGGCAACGTACCAACACCCAGCTGAAGCATCCACTGAACTCGAAGAGCAGGTATAGTCAGTCAGCCCCTGAGAGCGCCTGGCAGGTTAAAAACCTGCTGCGGATGGGAAGAGGCAGAGCTGAAGGGTGGCTGCCTTCTTGCAAGTCACTTGCTCACAAAAATGGAGACAAGGTGGACCTCCAGGATGAATAGAGATCTTCAACACTGCATCTGGCATGAGCATTAATTCTTCCAAACACAAGTTCAGAACAAATTTTCCACCCTTCCCTGCAATCGATAATCCAGTCTGGGAAGTCTGATCTGAAGTGCACTGAAATCAGTGGGAATCTTTTTATTGTCTTTGGATCAGACACGAAAGTCAACTGCATTTACCCTGGAGCTCTGAACATCCTTTCTCCCATTGCTGCCCCATCCTTCCTTCGCCACAGGCACAATTAGTAAGCATCCTAGAAGTACAACCTTCTTTCTAAGCCACGTCAATGTTGACGTGGCTTCAAAAACAGAACAAGCCAGACACTTGCAGTGAATAAAGCAAATATAAAAGCTACCTGGGGACTTAATTAGCTTAATTAAACAAGTAGCTGTATCTTCTGACTTCCTACACAATTTTTAAATTTAATTAACAGAACTGCATATATAATCACTCATTTGTGGAGGCAATTCTCAAGGCTCTGTTCAGTTGAAAGGGCTGAAAGTCTGGGTTAGGCTAAAATTGTTTTTTCACATGCCTCTAGTTATTTCTTGTATTTTTTCCTGTTTAAGCTCCTAACAGATCATGCTTATGGAATATCAGATCTTCCTCTACTTCAATTAAAGATAGCACCTCCACCTGAGCATGCCTTTGTTGGACAGGTCAAAGTAGCAACTGTCTCAGCCAAATACATGGTGTCTGGATTAATCAGTCCTTCTTGTATGTTTTGAGGCTGACAGACACCCGTCTATCAAGACAAACACTTTTGAAAATCCTTAGGGCTCTCTCGTACAAAGGCGATTTTGCATTTCCAGACCAACAGATTAAAGTATTTTTCCTACAAACACACAGCAAGCAACCTCTAAGATTCAAATCTGTGTGCCTAAAAAAAATAAAATGGGGTGCTGAGGCATCTTCTCATTCCTGCAAAGGCTGCAAGTGCTTTGGGCAGTAATTTCCACCACAGGCGCCAAGCGCAGACGGGGATAGTTTCTCAACAAACCATGGAAAGCTCTGGCCAGGGGAGGCCAAAGAGATACCATTTGGTGAGTGGCAGCAACCCCAGCTCACTTGTTCCACCCAGGCTTTGGATCTGGTGCTGCTGAACAGCAGCGTCTCCCTGCTGTCAGCAAGATTTACTTTTGATGCTAGGTCTCAAAACAAAGTGAGCACAGGGTGGCACAGCACTGGAAAGGCTGCCAGTCCCGCCTCAAAGTGGTAAGTGCACGCACCATGCTGAATTTGGAGTGTTGAAGCCCTCGCAGCTCACTGTTTCCAGCTTCAGCAGACACATGATTAGACCTCGAGATGAAACCTGGTCCCCTGGGGGTCAGCAGGTCCATCCCCTGGTAGGGGATGAAGACTCAAAACTTCTGCTTTCTGCAAACTGTCAAAGTTTCAGGGGGAAAAAAAACCACTTTCCAATAACCATTACTGCCACATGGTTGACGCTCTGGAGGTAAACCCACAAATGGGTGGAAAGTTAGTCTCTCTCATAACTCCTATAACCTGTTATTCCAGCTATTACTGTAATATTGTCATTCTAATTTTTTGTTCCAGGACGGCTGTTTAACATATTACTTTTGTTTTCAGTCAAGCTGCATAATTATAAGCTGTGCACCAGCCATGAACAATCATGCATAACTAATGACTCTTAGCCAATCCTGGACTCTTTAATCAATTTTAGTTTCATCCAAGAGATTACACCCCTCAACAGGAGTTTTGCTCGGGTAGGAAGAGCAAGGGCTGCAGTGAGATTTATCTATTCTGTGAAAATTCCTGCCAAGAAAGCCTGTGATTCTATGGAAACCTGCCTGGAAGGCTACAAATAAAATACAGATAAAAAAGGAGGTTCCAAATCTTCAAAAAAATTGCATTTTCAAAAGTGTGAGCCAAAGCCTGCTCCTAATGGGGTTACACCAATTTATACTGGTTTTGATAGAGTCCACCTCTAAAGCAATGAATGAGGTATGAATAATAGTTGTGGGTGGCTAGTCTTTAATATATCTGAAAAATAAAGGTAGCGTTATCAATTTGAAAAAAAAAGAGAGACACACACACACAAAATAGTTCAGACTGTTATATTTTTGTTCTCCTTATATTTTTAGGGAAAAACAACAACTACCCTCTGAAGGGACTTCTGATCTCTTTTTCCCAACCCTGAGTTATGTGGCAGAAGGAGAAATCCAATCACCTGTTCATTAGTGCCACAGTACTGAAATTTCTTATACTCCAGGCATTAACCCCAACAGTACCACTATTGAGCAAGAACCCCTTCCTTCAGAAATTAAAGTGAACCTCAAAATGAAACAGGGGATGGGGGAAGAGCCCAAGAGTCCCATGCACACACTGGAGTCTGCAACAGAGGAGGGCTTTCATGCACAACCCCAGGATAGTTTGAAATGACAAGGGTGGTGAATAGGCTGAGAAGTAAACATGAAAGGTGATGAGAGCCTAGCAGTGAGGGTCCAGTTTCTGATGGTACAGAATACACTGATATGGGATAACCACAGGTGCTGAAACTCCTGCCTCTGAGCTTTTCCCTCTCGATTCAATGGGGCATGTTGTCACACATAAGGAGGTGTGCTGTCACCCCTTCCCAGCTGGGCCCGTGGGGCAGGGGAGGAAGGTGGTCTCCCACACTGCTGTCAGCATGGTTAGAAATCGCGTGCACAGCCCAGGCTTATCGCAGGCGGCTCTGCAATTGCTGGGGCACAGTCACACTGCAGCACGTGGCTTCCTGCCCTACACAGCTCCTGCAGTGAGCCCCGCTGACAGAGAGCTCCTGTACAGACAGACAGTGGAGCAGCACTACTGGGATGCAGAGCCCTGGGAGGCCAAGGTCTCCCCTTTTGGGCAAAGCCTTGGGGAACAGATAGGAGCAAGGCAGCAAAAAGCCTGCTCTGAAACAACTTCAACCCAGGAGACATCATGTCTTCAAAAAATGTGTAGATGAGGCCCTCGGTGCCATGGTTTAGTGGTGAACTTGACAGTCCTGGGGTAACGGTTGGACTTCATGATCTTAAAGGTCTTTTCCAACCTACTTGATTCTATGATTCTATGAAGTTGCAGGCAACTCTGCTCTGTTTTCTCACCTGGCTGACAAAGAGCATTTCACTTGCTCTAGTGACTGTATGTGGCAGCCAGGGGAGATGACAGGCAGAAAGCAAAGACTGCTCTGTGCCTCCCTGAGCAGCTCTGCAACCCAGTCGGCTGCAGAGAGCAGGGGCAGGACCCACTTCCCGGAGGGCCTCTCACACCTTCGTGCCACCTCCCTCCCTGAGCTGTGTGACCATAGCCCGTGTGAAACCAAAATCGTGTGGGCAGGACACATTCTGCCTTTCCCACCACATAACACGACAAGCAGAGCACTAGCTCTGCTGAGCACAATTTATTAAGCACACATCCTGCTTTGCAACACTATACCAAATACCACTACGTCCTGTCCATCACTGTATTTCCCTCCCAACTCCTCTTGCCATCTTCCAATAGCTTAATTTTATTTTTTTTTAAAGATGGGAGGAAATCACGGATTAATTTCGTAACAGACAGATACTGATCAATGCAGGACCACTAAATTAAAGGATGGCAAATGCAGGGCTTCGTTTTCAGCTGTTTGAATGCTTAATTACAGCAAATACACCCATGCACACATTCAGTAGCTGGTATCAGGCTATTGGCTATGCATATGCAATGTATGGAGATCTGCCTGCAAACACCTGTACGTGCAATTGCAGGTAAAAGAAGCTGAAAGTGGGTCTCTGCTCTTGGGAAAACAAAGCAAACAAAAATCTTCTATTTCCATTCAATGAGCTGTAACAATAGGTCAATAAGCCTCAACAACCAGTTATTACCAATAAAACAAAAATCTTTCAACAGTTAAAGAGCCCTGGGACACCACTTTAGCTATTACATTCCGGACATACGAGTTGTAAAGGGATGATGCTGACAGTTCACGTTTTAGGTCTCTCACCAAGAACACAATGCAGGAAACACTGTTTTCTACCTCCAGGTTCTGGAGGTGATCAATAAACATATTTTCTCTCACATAATTAACTTGGCAAAAAAAAAAAAAAAAAAAAAACAAACAGGAAGCTGTGCCAGTTTTGCAGTTTTCAGTAATAAAGATGGGTGCCAAGCAGGCAAGTTAGAGGCACTTCCCATTTGGAAACACTCCAAAGGCCATAGCAATAAGTTAGTGAGTGGAGTTTCCCCCAAGAAAAACAGTGACATAGCTGAGCTTAGCAGTGATGCAATGTCCCTGACAAGGAAAGCGCAGGTGAGTGCACCAGCAAGGGGGTCAGCCCAGGTAGCCCATGCACCATCCAGCACACACCAGAGACCTAGGTCTGCCCAGGGAGGAACAGAACAAGCACCAGGCAGAAAGACAGAAGGAGAAACAAAGAAATTGAGCAGAAAAGAATTCACGATGGTCTCAGCCTTCAGGAGAACTCTTCCTAGGCACAGCATTCACCTGCAGTTTTAATTAACCTCATTAACAAATCCAGGCAGGCTTATGAATCATTCACAACTTTACATTAAAAGCAGCAAAGTCTGCATTATGGTCTGAGGTTCTATGTTCAAGGCACTCCTGTTGAATACCCAAGGACAGTCACCGCACAGTTACAGCAGAAGAGCACTGGGTAGGTTAGGGGAAATCCACCAGGTTGTACAATGTCAGACAGTGCCCTCCATATCCTGTCCATGGATCCAGCCCAAGGAATTGTGAACCCCTAAACCAGCTGCAATACTCTGCAAAGAACCCCTCTGTAGTTGTCTTCCCAGCACATATTTGCCCATCTACATACGTGTGCTGTTCTCCAGTATTCCGTGCTGGAAACTCATTTTCTTGTTATTCATAGCTTTTATCGCATAACCTTAAACTTTTGTGAAAATCTTCTCATTCAAGCCTCCATTAGGTGCATCACTAGTTCTAAAATATCTTCCTACTACATATAATTCATTTGGTGTACTGCTGCTTTTCCATTTTTGTCCAATAGCTCTCCCTTCTTCATAAAACCAGGCCGCAGCTGATGAGATCATGAACCATTAAAATCCATTAGTCTTCCAGATATAATCCATCAGATTTCTCAACATCCCAGGTAGAAAGGGGAAAGGTCACAACTTTCTGCTACTCCAACCATTTTAAGTCAGAGAATCACTTTTGAAGAGCCAAACCCCACCTTTTCAGTAACAGTTAAAAAGTTAAGTCCTGGTGGTAGAGCAAAAGGCAATCTGTTGGAAAAGTCCAACTGTTTACAGTGCTTGATCACTACAGATGGGGTGCTGTAAACTAAAAACTCATTGAGTGAGATGTAATAAGCATCTTGATGCCTGCAGCTTGACAGCAGGAAGCTGGGGTCCCACGGTACAAAGATTCAAATCCAAACCAAAAACTCTGCAGAGGGCTTGAGTTGCAGGCACTTACCTTCTTCCCTTCAACACCAAGCGTTGAAAAGGTCTGTATTTAATAGAGGGCCTTGCAGTACTCAGAGCTATGCTGTTTGGTGGGCAAACATTTTGTGTGATGCTTGAGGGTCCAACAGCTCTCTATCCTGACCACTGCTCACCTGTCTCAGCCCAACCTCCAGAGCTGCTGTAGCACAATACTGGGGATAGCTGGA
>JANHGB010054569.1:0-18023 GCA_026283785.1 Coracopsis vasa
GGCAGTGTTCAAGGCCAGGTTGGACACAGGGGCTTGGATCAACCTGGTCTAGTGGAAGGTGTCCCTGCCCATGGCAGGGGTTGGAGCTGGATGAGCTTTAAGGTCCCTTCAATCCTAAAGCATTCTATAATTCCATGATAACTTTCCTTACACCCCTTCCCTTCAAGACCTAACCCTATTTAGGTAACAGCTCTGACAGCGTGGGGTCTCACGTCTCCCAGTGCTCACTGCTCAGTGTAGATGCATGCAGCAATCCCATCAAATGACACAGAATGACAGGGGGATGCAACCAAGCTGGGCAAGGGCCCTTAGAAATACCCATCTTTAGATGGGTCACTTAACAGCTCCATGAAAGCAAGGAGCAAATAGACCCTATTGCAGGGACTGTCCCTAGAGCAGGGGAACCTCTGAAGTGTTTCTCTTGTAGTACTTGTCTGGTAGCATCCAGACTAGTTTTATTTCTTCAGGTTTATCCATGCTCACCCTCCTGAGGAAGGCAAATGTTGTTATCCTCATTAGACAGAGCTGAGCTGCTGGGATGGGGAGAAGGATGTGTCTACATAATGAAGAGTGAGACTAAGACTGAACTGAACCATGTAGGACACCAATTTCACCTCATGTTTTCCTTTGCCCATCACCTGCCCTGATAGCTCGTGGTCTCACATTCACGCTGCCAAAGACATTAAACCCCTCTAAGAAAATCCACTGCTTGGATGCTGGCTGATGTTTGGATCCAGTCAGAGCACGACCAAGCTGATGCACCATCCCCAGGGATCTTCAGGCTCCTCAAGCCAAGAAAGTCCTTTAAAGCTCATTTCTAGCTATGATGGTTTAGTCTGATCCTGAGGTTGACTCCAGATCCACAGCCTGCTGAGGTTAGAATCTCAGAAGTATCCATATCAAGTGAGCATCTTTGCCAAAGCTCCCAGTTGCCCAAAGTACCATTTCAACCACCAAACCACCCACAGTACTCCATGGTCAATGGGAAAGCCACACAGGCTTTGCTGAATAGCAGATATTGAGCCCTAGAGTCACAAAGTCCTTGTAATCAAACGCTGTTATTTGTCCTGCTCAGAGCCCTGTCAGTGCACAGCTTTCACGATGCTATTGATCACTGTGGGCATGGCCACGCTGTCCTATTTATCACTTTGGGGTTTTGATTGCTAGCACTAGAATAAAAACCACTGTTTATCCATCCCACAGCAGGGACAAAGGACCCCAGGAACCTATTATGCTAAGGCACTGCATGCACAAAGCAGAAAGAGATTCCCTGCCATGAGCAATTTACAGACAGACTCTATGATGACACGTGAGGGAACAGGTAAGAACAGCAGGAATCGATGATAAAAGCTGGTTGGCAGTCACCAGGGTGAGTCAAAGCCAGAACCTCACCCTCAGCACCTGACATTTCAAAGTGGAAGTTGGAGCAGGGATGAGACTGAACGTGGACTCCAGTCCATGGAGTTAAAGTGATTACTTAACCTGTAGATATGGATGCAGAAGGTGGAAACACAGATCATAGACTCATAGGATCATAGAATGGTTTGGGTTGGAAAGCACCTTAAGATGATTCAATTCCAGTCCCTTGCCATGGCAGGGATATCTGTCTTTATTTGAGGGGGTTCCTCATGACGGAAAGGACAGATTAAAATGATGAGTAGCTCGAACTTTTAGCTGGCTTGATGTGTTTCCATAAGTAGGTTTCCATAAGGTGTGTTTCCATAAGCAGGTTTCCATAAAGTATGTTTCCATAGGTAAGCAAAGCAGGGAGCAGATCAGAAGTCCAGAATAAATAGCACAGATTTGGAAGAGTGAAGTCACCAGGAATATTGCCTCTATAGGAATGAACCAGCAGTGTTTTGTGACCATGTCTTGTCTCTACCTGCAGAGAAGCCCTCCAGCAAAGCTGAGTGAGTCAAGGCAGCTTCACTGATAATGTTATCCCTCTTCCAATGAGCTTCTTCATTCAGGATTAGAGGAATAACTCAGCTTTGATGACACAGCATCACTACGTGACTCACAGCCCCATACTTCTCTGCTGCTTCCCCTAAGTCTAAATCCAGCCACTGCTGGCACAGCTCTCCTTGGGTTCAAGGAGAGATTGGACACACTCATTGAAGGGAAATCATAGGGAGAAAACTACACCTGGCTTAGAGGCCCCTGAGCTGAAATCTGTCATCTGCAAGTGGACATGGGGGGAAGAACTGTTAAACAGTTATTGTGTTCCAAATCTTGCCCAGATACCCACTGTCTGTGGGGCTAGGTTGAGCTTTGGTCTGACACATTAAAGCCATCCTTATGTCTCCTTTTTAGGACTATAAATCACAGTCAGCTTACAAGGAGCATCACTTACCAATAACAGCGTGACATACATGAACAAGAGTGCAGCCACACTCAGGAGAACGCGAGACCAGAAGAACCAGAAGCCCAGGGTCTCGTAGTTATACCTAAAGAGCAATGGAATATTACGATAGAGGTTTGTGTTTAGCACATGGAGAGGAACAACAGCCCTGTTCCTTGAAATGTGACATTTTCAAAGCAATAGAACAAAGAAGGAAGGAGGAATAACCTACCCTATAGCATGCAAAAGGGGTTAAGAGCTTCCTTACCCAAATCCATAACTGCATTAACAACCCAACTAATACCCCAATGTGTTAGGGTGGTAAAATACAGGACCAAATGGATGGGTTTGCTCCAGAGAGCTCCCAGTCTGACTATAAGAGACAGCACCTTGCTGCAGACAAGGCAGCCTGGGGGAACAGGAAGATGACATAGCTCAGGCCAACAGTACATCTTACTGTCTGTGGCATCACAGCAGGAAGGAGATCTGAAGCAGAAAACACCAGAAAGCTGGATGGATGCAGAGGGATTGCCCAAGGAGGAGAGAGGGAACCTTTATTTTTACCCAAAGGCTCAATAAAGATGAATAACATTATCACACCTTTCCTCCCCATAATATCTGAGCTGGTTTAATTCTGGGGGCCAGATTTGCGTAACTGTTGCCTACGTACTGCAGAAGGAGAGGATTTGCGTAAATCACTGCTGGTTATTCCTTACTTTTGAGCCTGGGAACATACAATTCTCCTTCTGTAGATAGCTGGTGCAATGCCTCTGGTGCCAGCCACTACGTATCCTCAGAGGAAACAGGAGGAGGAGAAAAGACTCGGAGGAGGAAAGGAAAGAGGTATTTAATCCACTCACAATTTCTGTGATGATGATTCTCGCCTTTCTTCCAAATTCCCACTTACAGGCAAAAATTGCAGCCAAGCAAAAGGCAGAGCCTCAGCACCTCTGGAGTCATTGACCACTCAATTTGGAGGCTGTAACCAAGAGCTTAAGGAGCCAAATCTTTGGCTCATGGCTGAAGCTGCTGGGGAGGGTGCTCATCGCTTCCCAGCCACCCAAGAGACCTGCCCAAGGAGTGAGAGAGGAGAACAAGGTGGTACTCACCAGTCAAAGTTATTGTAGTCATTTTTCGCTTCCCCACACAGGTACAGAAAGACCAGAGAAACAAAGAAAGCTCCAACAAGCAATGGGAAAAACATGCATTCCCGCTGGAGAGGGAGAGGAAGGACAAGTGGTCAGAGCCTTGCCTGCCCCGAAGCAATCAGAGCATGCTGCAAATACTGATAGGGTGCTCTTAAAACACGTGGGTTGATGTTGGATGTCCTGAAGTAGATATGGAGAGGACTTCCCTCCCTGTCCCTTGTGACCAGGGGAATGTCCTCGAATACATACTCTGCACTATTTACTTTCAGGGGAAACAGATCTCATGCCTTCACAAAGGAATAGGGCTTTAAGCACCTCACATGAGAGTGAATTGCACCATGCAGCAGCCCTCTTTGCAATTCTTACTGCACACCCATCCTAAATAGGATGTGGTTTATTTGATCCTATGGCTTTGGGATGTTGGGAGGGTTTGGTCCTTTCCTTTGTTATAGCTGTGTCATAGCACAGAAAAACTGAGCTTGCCACAGACACACAGCAATGCATAGAATCACAGAATGATCCAAGCACTTGCATCAAGCACTTAGAGCAGAATCTAACACCCAACAGGCCTCACTGGGCTCCAAACGATGCTGGGCAGGGATGCCTTTGGCCCACAACATCAAGCACTTGTCGGCTTGGCCTGGCCTGTCCCTAACACAGAAATCTGGGCTGGTTTTGAGCTAATTTACCATCTTGCAGCAGCATTGCCCAGGCTCGGCCCTTCTGCGCTGGTACTGATTCCACTGGCAGCTGTAGAAACCAGTCAAGCAGGAGACAAAGGGCTGATGCTCATAGCGCTGCAGCAAGCGCTCGCGAACCACCTTCAGCTTCCCACACTTGAGCCTCTTGAACCTGCTGGGACCGGCCTCCATCTGAGCAGCTTTATCTCATCTTCCTCCTGGAATAAGACCATGGTGTTATGGGGATAACCCTCCTTTCATCAGCTTTTGTGTCAGCAAACAGGGAGGAAGCTCCCTCAAGAGGATGCTGAGACCGGCAGGAAGAGGTGCTGGGGAATCTCCACCTAACTTTACAGACCTGAGATGTCTAAGCAAAGAGCATGGTCTTTCCAAGTCCCCTCAGCAGTCAGTGCTGCTCCTGGTAGTAACTTAGGTGCTCTGAACCATAGAATCCTAGAACCATAGAATGTTTGGGCTGGAGGGGACCTTAGAGATCATCTAGTTCCACTCCTACTGCCATGGGCAGGGACACCTCTGCCTCCTTTTGTCTATACAGGGAGCTCTGGGTAATGAAATCACTAACTTCAGCACTCCATGCAGATTCTCAACTTAGGTTAGATGAGTCTGAGCCTAGGCTTAGCCATAGGAATCAATTCAACATCACTGTGATCTGTCTACAACCTGCTATCAGTTTAAGGAGCTTGTGTAGGAAAGGGACTAAAACCCTCCAGGTACACAGCTCTTATCTTACTACAGCACTGCAGGGTCTGATCCCTTCAGAACAAACTATTTCCTGACTGGAATAGCTTTATGTGGCACAGGTTTTCAGGGGTTAGAAGGAGAAGCAGTAAAGATGCACACAAACAGGATCTCTTCATAATGAAGCATTTGAAGACATAACTTGGTGGTAAATGGCAACCAATGCAGCTAACAGTGAAGCAAACAGCACAGGGGTTTGTGCCAGCAAAGAGGAGTTCACCCAGTAGGGCACTATAAATACTGCAAGGACAGATTCAGAAGCACAAAGTCCTGTGTGGCCAAGAAGCATCATTATCCAGCACTTTAATACAGAGATAGCCAGAGATGTTTTCTGTTGCATTATAAAGTGCCATCATATCCTTGAGTCCATACCAACCATGACATGATTTAGTGTTAAGGTGCCCCTGCCCATGAAACTGGATGATCTTAAGGTCCTTTCCATCCCAAACCATTCTATGATTCTATATTCAAATCCAGGCCTGTCTGCTGCCAAGTCCCAGCTTAGGACTCCTGGTTTCCCTGATTTATCTGATAACAGTCGTGTAAGGACAAGACTGAACCATTTGCTGCACTATACACATGGATGAAATGCACACATAAATAGTTTGTAATCAGAGCCCAGTGTGTCTTTGGGGGAATCTATGGATAAATCCTTGCTCATTGATGCTTCCAAAAAACCCAGCTCAGTTTGCAGAAAGCACAAGTAAAACAGAGCCATAAGGAGCAAGTTAAAACTTATGATGCATCCCTAAAGCCCTTTCCAATTGTCCCAGCCTGCTGGCAGCTGGAGTGCAAGGATAAAGGATGGAAGTGAGACAAAGAGGGGTTCAGTTTGGACCACTATGAATTAAGCAGCGCCCAAGTGCGCCGTGCCCTGAATGCCTTCCTGAGGCAGACATGTCTCCCCATCCAGCACAGTCACAGGGAATCACACACTCTTGGATACAGTGGGGTCAAACCATCCCTATCAGTTCCACAGTGTCAGATCCCGCCACCAGCAGGTCACCCCATAGTGAAAAATTGATGCCAATCTTATGTGGCAAGGTATAATCCTGCTCTTGAATTACCCAGGGCACAGATGGAGGATGTAGGCATTATGCCATTGGCAAGTGGTGTATATGACATGTATATGATCCTGCTGTCCCCATCAGCTGCCATAAACCCTGCAATCACCAAGTGACCCCAGCCACCTCTTTTGAGCACATTTGAACCTTCAGAGCTCTTACCAACCCATGCCATGGGGTTGCAGCATCTGTTACCTCTTACAAGGATCCCTAAGCTATGTGTTTAGTTCCCCTATCACCAAACCACAGCATCTTTTGCCCACCCCTCCTCCTTCAGCAATAGGAATTAAGGATGTTGGACCACAACCAATAGTTTTGCTACAAAGAGCCATGAGGTTTGTTACTTACATTCCTGGTATGTTCAATATTTACCTATGAGCACACAGGATGTGACAGGAGAACAGAGATTACAGAGACCTCCAAACACTGTCCACTCCATCTGGCTGGCTACAGCTGCACATCAGGCGTTAAATCTAAGTGTTAGTCTATCCTTCAGTGATGGAGATCCCACCAGCTCCCAAGACAGGCTAATCCAGCCCTAACTAGCTTACTGTTAAGAGCTGGGGGGTTTTCCCCCAATGCCTAGTCTCCCATTGTACAGTTTAAGCACATTACTTCATGCCCTGCTCATGGTGAATGTAGAGAACAGCTTAAACTTTTCCTCCCTTACATATTTCACATACTTACATTTGGGCATCTCCCCTTAAGCCTTCTCTAACCTGAACAACCCCAGCTTTTTGGGTCTTTCTTTGTAGTTCATGTTTTCTTCTCCCCAGATATCAACAGTCACCTGCTATTTGGGATTCTCCTTGCATTTCCCATGGGGTTTGGCACATGGTAGTGGTACTAGGATGTGGAGCCTCTCCAGGCAGACCTGTTCATCCATAGCACAGGCTACTCAATACCTGGAGCATCCAGTTTGTCGCATGCATCAAACATCATCTGGTCTCATCTTCTGAAGGCTTAATTCACCCTGGACTCATTCTCTGCAGCAAGGGAACGGTGCTTTCAGGTTCATGCATCACAGCACTATGCATCAGGGACCTCGCTAAGTATTTGGGCTACTTCACACTTCCTAAGAAGAGCTCATCTGCCTCTGCAGCTCTGCAGGATGTAGGTACCTACAATGCATTTACACTGTGCTGGTATCAACAAACACTCCAGTGGCAACTCCAGAAACCCCTCTTAGAGGTGACAAGTCCCATGTGAAGGTAAGGAAGACAAAGACAAGGACAGCCAGAAACATCCTTCTCAGCTCAAAATGCACTCAGAGCTCCAAGCACTCCTTTCTCCTCTTCATCTGTGTCTTTCCACACAGGCATCGCTCTTTCCCTTTTACCTCCACATCTTCTCCTGGATTCCTTCCTTCAGGTGCACCTAATTCTGTTCAACTTAATGCAAGCTCCCTCCTTACATCTGAGCCACCCTGCAGGTTCTCCTTGAGCCTCCCTCCCATGGTTTCATCCTTGCTCACAAATCACCACCCTGCTGCTACAGCTGTGATGGGGCATTCAGAAGCCATAACAACATCTCCACTAATATCTGAATCTGCAATGCTTCAGACCACATCAAACACTGAAACATCTGAGTTCACAAGTACCTGATCCTAACAGAGGTAATATCCCAACATCTGGACCCAACAACCACCTAAAGGGGCAAACAATACCACAACATACGATGGATGCAGAGACCAAAAGACAGATCTGTGTTAGGATTTGGAGCACTTCAGTCATTGCTAGGATGTAGCAAGAGACCTGACAGTGCTTGCACCTAGGTGTGAAGCAGTGTTCCTAAGATTCAGAGATCTTCTGCAATGCTTCCTCATCAGGCAAAAGTAAATGGATAGAGGAGGGAAACACAAACCTGAATCCATTCACTGGGAAAGCCACGGGAGCAAAGAGCAAGCAGGAAAACATGAATCAGGAGAGCAAAGTTTAGGGCTCCTTGGCAAGGGAGCCATGAAAGCAGTAACCAGTGTGTGGTGTTCAGCTCCATAAACCCAAGAGCCCTCAGATCTTTCCCTTGCAGAGACTTTCCTTGCTCGCAGATAAGAGTCCCTGTAATCACAGGCAGCTGCACAGGGCTGCTCATTTCCCACTGCTTGACAGAGAGTGAGGAAAAGCACGAGGAATAGCTTGTGAAAGAGAAGGAGGGAAAAAGCAGGATACATTCAGCCACATGGCCTGAAATCGGAAGGTGCTGCAAGAGGAGCTTGATGGAGAGGCCAGCGCACAAGCAAGGAGAAACCCCTTTGTCTTTCTTGGTGCTTTAAAGCTGGGGCATTCATCCTTCAGGGCTTAAACAGGAACAGCAGCCAAATCTGGCCTTGTCCTAGAGCTTTTTCCTTGGGCTTTTTGAGTATTTCTTTCCTTTCCCCTGCATCTTCCCAGCTTCCTCCAACCCAACATCCTACAATGTGTGGGCAGTTGGGTGCAGGGACCTTTCCAGGTGTTTGAAACACACTTCACAGTGTCCAGTGCAAGAAGAGAGTTGGAAAAACCATTACATGGGTACCAGAAGCCATAGAATCATAGAATGGTTTGGGTTGGAAAGGACCTTAAGATCATCCAGTTCCAACCCCCTGCCATGGGCAGGGACACCTCATGCTAAACCATGTAACCCAAGGCTCTGTCCAGCCTGGCCTTGAACACCACCAGGGATGGAGAATAATTTTAGGAAGAGAAGAAATGAGTTAAAAATGTTCTATTTTGGTCATGTTCCTTAAACCCTTTGATCCTTCCCATAGACCCTTGATCCATCGCTACGTCATCACTTATTGAAAGCAGTTTTTTATAGCCCACAGCTGGTTTCTGGGCTCTTTCCAAAATGTCTTTGCTTCCTGCGCATGTTTTGGCTCTTCTTGAGTCATCCAAATCCCATCCCCAGTGATGTATTTTGGATTACTTGGCATGAAGGAAAAATATTGAAACCCTGGCTTAATCTCTGCACAACATCCTTGTTGTACTGAGCCCATCACAGAAGTCCCTGTGTATATTGCTTCAGGTGGAGCATACTCCAGGAGGTGAAAGGCACCTGCATCATATAACAACCCCTTTGGACCAAATAATGAAGCAAGGAGGTACATAGGGGGATATGGGGGAATGTTAGCATTATTTCAATGGGGAGAGCAGACATAGGGCAGCAACCTGAAGGAAACAATGCCATTATAATCCTGACCATCAGCTTCTTTGATTTTTCCAAACACTGGAAGTTTAATTTGATGCTGAATCATAGAATCATAGAATGGTTTGGGTTGGAAAGGACCTTAATGTCTTCTAGATTTCAGAGGTGGGATGCATTCAACAGAAACATTGGAGCTATTGCACTGGCTGCATTTTCACTAGGAAGTTTAGTGCACTGGAATGGTGAAATGTGGAGAACACAGAAGGGACGCATAAGTATGCTCAAGCATATATCATGCCAAGCACAGATAGAAGAAGCTACAGCAACAGCACTGAAGAGTAAACTCCTGGTCTCCTTTTTCTTATACACCTTTGTAACCCCAGAATGATGCTGTAGGTGAAAAAGATGAGATATCTCTGATCAAACGTAGACATCTGCAAGGTCGGCATCTATCAAATGAACCACTGATCTTGATACCCTTCACAGCTCATGGAGGGAAATGGAAACCCTTCTTGCTCATGACTCATCTCGTTCTCCAGCAGATGAGTCAGCAACAAGGAGCTCCTACTTTCTCCTGTGAACACGCAGGGAGTGGTGAGTGACTAATGCAGGCACAGATTGAAAATCAAAGGAAATGAGTCCCTCCCACAGTCAGGAAACAACTGGACTTTTTGATGGTGGTGGGAATACCTCCTGCTGGTGTAAATCCCAGCATTCCAGCCCAGATTTGGCTTATCAATCACTTAAAGTACTTTCCGTGTTTCCTTCGGAAAAGCCACTTGGGAATGGTATTTCTGGATGTGTTAGAAACAATATAAGTGATCCTGCTATTCTGGTGTTGCTTTGAGGGTCTGACACCTATTACTCCACTGAGCAAAGCCCTGAACAGGATTTCTGTCCTGAGGAGCCTCTGTACCCCTATAAAGCAATTCCTTGTACATGATGCAAAGATCTTTGTTAGCAAGTTGGGATGCAGTTTCTGGGGTTAGACTGTACATCCCTTTTCCTCCTCAAGTCAAAGGCACTGGGTTTTAGACAATGACCCTTACAGATATCATGACCCATCATATATAGAAGAACTGTCTGTGCTATATCGTAAGCATCTCCTGGTTGGCGAACATTTTTCTTTGGATTTACCTTCTGGCTTCAAGAATCCTGTATTTTTATCCTCTCCATAGCATGAATGAAAAGAAGAGAAGCTCTTCTTTGTGATTGTACCCTTCCAGAAGCTCCATGCTCCTGCTAACACACCTCACATCTTAATGGATGAAATAAGGCATTCTTAGGACTCAGGACTATGAGAGTGGTCACACTGTTTATTGTTTCATATCAACATCACTAGATTTAGATCTCAGTTATTTTCAGTTGTAAGGTAAAACAGTCTTGATAAATGTTTAACACACCCCAAAAGGGACCAGTCCCTTTACTGTACCTCAGTGAATATCCACTGACTGCAGGGGATTAATGATAGTTTGTGTCCATTGAAAAGTGGAGGCATTCAGCTCCCACTGACCTTCACCTCTCTCCAGACACACGTGTCAATATCCAGTCCTCTTCCAGCTGAGGCATTGAGGAAGCTTCTCATGTTTCACATATCCCTGGCAGTGTTGAAGGCCAAGTTGGACAGGGCTTGGAGCAACCTGCTCTAGTGGAAGGTGTCCCTGCGTGTGGCAGGGGTTGGAACTGGATGAGCTTTGAGGTCCTTTCCAACCCAAACCAGGGTGGGATTCTTTGATATGACTCTCCCTGTGGTTACCTCATAGTGGGCTGCTATCAGATCAGCCCATTTCATCCTTAAAAAATGGAGAGAATTTCTAAAGAAGCAAGCAAACAGCTCATTGTGCAAGATGAGATTGTCATAAGGGTCAAGGTTTGGGGTGAGAAAGTCATTGGAGATGGTCAAAGAAAACGTTGGTGATACCTTTCTGCCCACAGAACAGTACGCTCCTCGACGTGTGCAGGGAGCACATAGGACAAGTGATTTAGGTATACTTTGCCTGCCCTCTTGTGGTGAATGGCTGCTGCATATTTATATATGCACATGTATATGCACATGAATATGGATGCACATATGCATCTGCATTGATATATATGGCAGAAAATGCATGCATCTGAATTGTACCTTGAATCTGAATACAACACGTGTGAGTAGTAGATAGTTATTGTCATTGGCTGTAGTCGGTCTTTTTAATGCTGAAAATTTCCCCCCTTACTGTGATTGTGTAAAAATTTAGTCCACTTAAAATAATTCAGCATGAAAATAATAGTATAGGTAAATATTTGTTCCCGCTTGGAGAGACCAGTGAGCTCTTCATGTGTCCTTTTCCTCTCTGTAAATAAACTCTGCTGAAACTGGGCGAGCTGCACAAAATCAAGAGCAAAATGTTTTTCTAGGGCCAGTTCTTATAGCAAATACAGGACAGCATAAAAATAACTACCACAGCATGGATGTGCTTTTGCCTACACAATGCCAAGTCTGGGTTAGCAGGGGGGCACAGAGAGAAAGGTGGCCTTGGGCTGAAAGCTTGGAGGAGATAGATGCCTCCAGCCCCTTGGTGGGGTTTGTTTTCAGTTCAGCAAGGGTTTGACATCATCATTCCATTCATTTCCCTTTGTAGCTGCAAAGAGCAGAGGGATTTGCCATGCAGCCCTCCATACTTCCTGCAGACGTGCCCAGCACCATGAGGTAGTGGGGATAAGCATGTTCAACATCTCAGGACCTATATAAATGTCAGAGGTATTGCCTAAGCATGGTGCTCCCAGCCCTTTCTCTTTGAATGACCTATTGCAATGGGAAGGGCAGCAAAGGAGGCTTCTCAGGCTGTATTCATGTTGATAGGGTTTGTCTAAATCTAGAGGGAAATGAACCAGAGAAACTTCTCAACACCTTCATTCACCATTCAGCATTTCCAGGTAGAGCTATAGCCTTTCTCCTTTGGGAAAACAGCCTTCAGCCCTTGAGATCTGCAAGCTCTTGTATAGATTATTACCCTGATTCCATAATTGCTTTGGATTGTGCATCGAAGTCATGCATAGGGATGAGGACAGAATATTCCTGAACTCGTGTAGCCTTAGGCAACATGGAGTTGATGTCCATAGTGTCCAAACCCACCATTAATAGTATACTGTGCAGTGGCTGTGGCAGTACTTATCTGCTTGTCTGTCTCATGGTAACTCTATCTGAACCAGTGATCTGTTCCTCAGTGCTGGATTCAACTGTTATATTGATGCCATCAGTGATCCCTAGGAAAACAAGCACCACCCCAAACAATCTTGGGGCATGTCTGGGGCCAGAGACACCCCCACCACATAGTTTGGGTGTTTAGGAGGGGAAGGCAGTTTCTTAGCTGGCTCCAGTGCCAAGGAAGCGTGTCAGGTACGTGTTGTTTAATCATGCAGGTATCTCCGTTGCTTTCTGAGGAGTATCCATTTGTGCTTTTCCTTTTCTAAGTCCACAGAAGCACCATGCAAGGTTCCTTGCTCTCAATGCTCAGGGACTCTTGTTGTTTCAGATATCATAGAATCACAGAACCAAGGCACGTTCATCCTAGCTGAATGAAGCCCTTTTTGTCTTCTAAACTCATCTGGTCAGGCGGTTGTTATTCTTATGTCTCCTGTCCCTCTCCAGTCTGCACCTTTCCCAATGCTTGTCCATCAGGACAAAGCTACAGCAACAGGGGTAGGCAGGAGAAGGTTTTCAGGCTCTCCATAGTGTGAAAAACAACATTCACTTGATCACCCTGCAGCCAGGACCTGAGGCTTGTACTCACCATGAGTATTGGGTCATATTCCCCTCTTTTCCTGATGGTGTTGGAGCCCTGACAGGTTCAGTCAACCAGAGCAGCCTCGATGACATCTCTCCATCAATAAACTTTGGCACCTTCTTTGGGTAACAACCTGTGATTATTCCCTGTGGTGTTTTCTATGTGATGATAGTGTTTGGGGAGTGAGAGTTACAGATTTGGCCAGGCAATCACCTCCGCAGGGAGCCCACACAAGTAGGTTAAACAAAAGCTTTATTTCCACACAGTGTTCTCAGGACACGGTGCCAAGATTTCACAGACAGCTCAAAACAAGGATTGGCAAGGAATGCACTGCTCCTGTGATGCTTCCTGATTGCAAACAGCCCTGAGTCACAAAATGCATGTTCAGAGCCAAGCCTGAACTTCCTTTAAAATCAGAAGTGTAAAGATTAGCAGTTTTTAGGTTCTTTAAAGCAATAATGTACCAGGGCAGAGCAGGGGAGTTTAACCAGTTTTTAGAGCACCAGGTTCTCAATACATGATCTTCAGGTCCTTTCCAACCCAAACTATTCTATGATTCTATGATTCTGTGATTCTATGATTCTATAATTCCATGATTCTATGATTCTATGATTAAAGCTGTTAATTGCACTACAACTGCCATCAGATATTACTCTGTGCTTCATGATGTTCAGACTTTGCATTGCTCCTGATGAGCAAAGACCTCAAGACTGGAGCTTCAGCCACGCAGAGCCTGTTTGCTGCCTCCTCTTCCTGCCCCCAGTTTTCTGACTAGCGTGGAGAAAGGTCACTTGGTTTCCTGCAGGATTTCACTATTTTGAAATGCTATTTCAGTTCCAGCTTTTGGGCTAAAACAATAAATAAAGAAGGAAATTGGATGTGGATGTTGGATCCAAGACATCTGCCTCCGGGGCTGCTTTGCAGTGAGAGGCTGGAGTTGGTCACTGAGGTAGCCCAGCAGATGGGCAGTGGAGGTGTCTGGCATACAGACTGTTAGGAAACCAGACCGTTTTCCATTGGAAAACTGCAGAACATTTGCAACATGGAAAATTCTAACAATAGCAAAAAACACCCCTTCAATGTTAATAAATGCCTTCTGTTTAAGAGCAGATGGAATTTCATGCATCGTATTGTGGCTTCTTTCCTTTGGACACCAGGTCTATGTAGATATAACATATTTCAGCATTGCTCCTTGGCCCTATATCAACTTTTCCTGAGCTTCTCTGCATATGTTAATGAAAAATGCTTCAGAATTCCAGCTTTGTGAAAATGAGTGTATTTGTTTTCAGTCTGTTGTACAGTTCTTTTAACTGTATGTAGTTTGGCTCCTGGACAGGCTGAGAAGAGATAATGGCAAACAGGGGATTTAATCCCTTTGATTAAAATCATTTTAGTGTGTCAATGAAAGTAGTCAATATAAAAGAACGAGGTGATAAAATTTTTCTTGACTTTAAGAAGATGCTAAACAGGTCCTGTGCAGGAAAGGAGGTTATTGCACCAAGTAGTGACAAGGTGAAAGGTGACTGTCATGGATCAAGACTGATGTGGAGGCAGGAAACAAAGGGGAGAATTGCATGGTCAGGACTCATTGTACAGGGTGGTCCTTGCTGTCCTTCAATTCTGCTTAGCAGAATCTAGAGGCGCTCAGGGATGTTTGTCAGGGAAGGAAGGAGAAGCAAGGGATACTGACATCTGCAGATATCATTAAGTCAGGCTTGGGGAGGGTGATGAGGAACTCCAGTAAATTAAGAGAAAGGTGGTGAATGAAACTTAGTATGCAGAGCTGTAAGGTGATGAGCATCAGAGGAGAAATGTGAGGTGCTTCTTACACTGCACAGACATGAGATGGTTTCACCACCTCAGAGGACCCTCTCCTATGGCCATTACAAGAAGACTGGGGGAGTACCCTGGTGTGGGACTAACACAGAAAGCTTCGTCTGCTTTCCTATCTCAGCTCCTGGCCCAGGAGCATTATGTGCTGCTGCAGGAGGCTGGAGGAGAAGATTGCTGTGGCTCAGGGTCTGGAAACCATCCTGAACACAATGACTCTTGGTGCATTTTGGGAGGTCTGGTCTAACTCTGTGTGCTAACCCAATCTCCCTTTACACCAAGCTCTTTGTCTTGCACAGCTCTGTCCTCACAAGCTGACCTAGCAACCTATAGCTTTTCACCAGGCTGTTTTGTTGGCAAGAGCTTTACTTAAGGCCACCATTCCACATGGAGTCAGCTTGAACATGAAGAGTTGTAGTTCCTCTGCCTTCTCCTGCCTATTCTTTCCTTCAGATAATTATTTTTAACACAGATGAGGTCGGTGATGAGAGTCACACTAGGACAGTGTCATGACTGAAGGGGAATGGAAGGATGTGGGTCTACAATGATAGGAAATCCTTAGCCCACCTTCACCATGATGCTCATGGATTTCCATCCAGCTGATGACCACTGTTCCTATATGTGAGTGGGTAGGTGGAGCAGGGTAGGGGTCTGCCTATGCATATGACATTGCCAGACCATGCTCTTTATTGCATAAAGGAAGCGGGCTGACCTGATATCTCCCACTCATTCAACAAAGGGACAAATCCACTACTGGTGTGAGGGTGAAAAGATGCAGGCAAGGGAGAGCTCCTGCTGCAGTGACCATGGAGCTGTCCCTGACCTCACCACTGAAGGACACATCTCTACAACACCAAGGTAAATAACCAGAGCTTTGGGGAAGGCAGACGTGCTGATGTTTTCGCATGAGGATGTCAGGACAGAGGCAACATAGTTTTGTGAGTTCAAAGAGGGGTAATGCTGCAGAAGACTTGCCCACAGCCCTATTTCTGCCTTCCTGGGGCTGCAGTCCCAAACCCCAGAGGAACATCTTGGTATTTTCCAATGAGAAATGTATTTGTACATTGTATTGTCCCCTCCCTGCTTTAGTATCCCCTGTCATGGGGAATTTCCCTAGTCATGGATCCTTGCAGCTATATGGACATCCAACCACGATGTAGCTGCTCCATACCTTCCCTGGGTTCCTCTGCACTTCCTCATACCTCCTCTGCCTGACTTTTCTGCTGCTGGTTTGTGTATTTTGAGCCCTGACTCTACATTATTGGATGGAATATGTGAACAGGGGTCTCCATATGTGCCTGATCTGCACAGAGAGAACTGAAAAGTAAGCTGAGAAGTAAGCTGAAAGCAAATATCCAAACAAGAACAAGACTTTCAGCTGGAGGGATAGGTCTCCAAAGATCTTTATTGGCATTTGGTTTTAATTCACTGTTAAAAACGCTGTATGAAGTATGAACTCTATTCAGACAGTGTATATTGTGCATATATACATCTTCTACAGCTCTCAGCGGGTTTGCATGATTACATTAAAATCCACCCCATAAAGTTAGTGGTAAAACCTCCAGCATTCACATGGTAGGTTCTTGTTAATAGTGGTCTCTAGAGTGTGCGCTTCACTACCCAAGAAGTCCACCAAGTGACTTGTCCACAATCACCTGAGAAGTCTGCTGTGGAGCTACAAAACTTATATTTGCTGCTTCCAGCCCCTATCTTCTTCATCACAACATCCAAACACTAGCTTTAGGAGCAGAATAACAAGAAAAGAGCCCGCTGCGGTAATCCCAGTTAGCATGGGGAGATATCTCATGAGTAAACCTAAACCTGTCTAAACAGAACAATGCCAGGGAAATAGGAATATATTTAATGGCTTTCTAACAGCAGAGGTTATCACACTCAGGGATGAGTCCTTGGCCTCTTCCTGTTGAAATTAAGAGGGAAAAAATACCACTGGCTTCAAAGAGAATGAAGAATTATCTGGGGATTACTGAAGTCGTCAGCGATTAGAACTTTGCTTCTCTCCTACCCTTTCCCACAGATTTACTACTTTATTTCTTTCCTAAATAAATTCAAGGAATGTTGTTTATTTTAGAAGACTACAGCCTGAAGAAAGAATCCCAAAACTGTGGACAGAAGGGCGGATTGAAATCCTCTTGTTTAAATCATCTTCAGCTGGAAAACTTAGGTTTTGGCTACACAACATTTGCTTGACATGGTCTCTTTTTGGACTAATAAAACAACTCAGAATATTATTTCTCAGTGGTTATATATGAAGTAAAAAACAAAGTACCCGAAACCTGAAATATATATGTATATATGTGTAGATCTTGAAAAGGAGAATATATGTATAGTGGTACACTCAAGAGGTGTGCTGGTTTTGGTTTTGTTGTTAAAGTGTTTAATATGATATATATCAAAAGAAGAAGGTTGTTGTCCCTCCTGCTCACTGTCATATTATCAAATAATGGATCAATGGGAAGTTTTTCAGGGGGCAAATTGCTTCACAGATTTTGTTTTCTGCTCGTATGTATCTTCCTTTACATCCATTTTACCTGTGTGCTGGGAAGAACAAGGGTTTCTGAGAGGGTTAGCACATCTAGAGAAGCCATATGGCAGTTTCCAGGCCCAGGGAAAAGATCAGGGAGTCCAGCACCTCTGGAACCTTTGATGATAACTATGTGGGAATGAGGTTCATCCAACTTGACTTTATCCATTCATGATGTAGGTTTCTTCATTTGAGCTAATCAGTGCAGGTCCTGATAGAGTTGGCAGCAAGCACTTTAATGGTATGGTTCATCCATCTGAACGCAGATATCCGGGAATGGATTCAGTTTTGGGTTAAGACACCCAAAAAGCATATCTCATTAAACATACCTGTCCAATATTAGATCTTAGGGTCTGCTCTCTGGTCTCCAGCTCCACTGCAAAAGGATTCGGTCCTGTGACTTACTTTTCAGCTTTGTTGGATGTTGTAGGTACTCTGGTGCATCTCCTAATGGCATTAGGAACCTGTGTTTCAGCAGCTGTATTCTATCACAGATATCTCTGTTTGGGTATCTCTGCATGCATCAGGCTCCCATTGCTTGAATGGAGACTGTGCTAGTCACATAAAGACACCCACTATAGGCTTAGCTGGGTCATTAGGCTCCTTGGACTTTTTGACTTGATCTCCATGAACTGGGAGCTGAGAAACCCAGCACACACAGAGGTGTCCACATGTAACAGCCTAAGAAATTCTTCATTATGAGGGTGCTGAGGCGCTGGCACAGGGTGCCCAGAGAAGCTGTGGCTGCCCCATCCCTGGCAGTGTTCAAGGC
>JANHGB010054570.1:0-41570 GCA_026283785.1 Coracopsis vasa
AGTGAAGCCATGCTGGCTGTCACCAAGCACCTTGTTGTTTTTCATGTGCCTTAGCATGCTTTCCAGGAGAATCTGCTGCAAGATTTTGCCAGGCACAGAGGTGAGACTGACTGGTCTGTAATTCCCAGTGTCATCCATTTTCCCTTTCTTGAAAATGGGGGTTATATTACCCTTTTTCCAGTCATCAGGAACTTCACCTGACTGCCATGACTTTTCAAATATGATGGACATAATAAATAATTCTTGTACAAAAAGAAATAATAATAAATAATAGAAGACAATGTCATGGACATATAGAGCAAGGGATCAATAGAAGCTTAGAAATATGACTTGTAAGGCTTTCCCAGAGAATGACTAAGAAAACAAGAGTTTGTGAGTCTGCTGTAAATACTTAGATGTGTGTAAACAGAGAAATAAAATAAAAAAAAAGGTTAAAACACAGCTTTTGCTGGAAAAAGTGAGAACAGATCAGTTCAATTGCTCAACAGATCAATTTCTTTCTAACTAGGAAGAAATTTGTAAATGGCAAAACCATTCCCAGTTGTACTGCACTTAAAGTCCCCTACTTTGATTTGTATGATTGGCATATAAATGGCTTCCCATTAGCAAAATACAAATTTCGCTCTATGTATAAGCATTAGATAAAAAGTAGTAAGCAAAATGAACTGATCCTACATTAATGAGGATGTTTACTGTGAGGTCACAAAATTATTACTAATTAATAGCAGTATTGAGGCTAGAACTGAACTTGTATGGCTGAATGCTTTATTTGGTTGATTAATACCTTACTTAAACCAAGATCCTTTAGATCAAGTAAAGTGGTGTTCATTTCTGTATATTGAGGAATATTTTCTATATAATATTTCTATATAATGAGGAATATTTTGGTTGTACTTTCCTTTAAAATCAGGGAGATGAAAACAAAAAGAAAAAGGAAGGGGAAAAATGTCTCCAGTATCATTGTAGTTTTCAGTTACAGGATAAAAGCCAGTATTTCTAAAGTTTTCTATAGTAGTCTTTAGCTCTGTCTAACTTTGAAATGCTTTGCAGGTTATTCAGAAATGTTGACATCTTCTTTCTTACCATATTCAGAAATTTTTTTGTTCAGCATGTCTGAACTGTTTGATTTTCCTACTTGCTAAAGTAGAAACTCATTTCTTGGGGACCTATAGTTCACACATGTGTAATCCTTTTGATATTATTGATGTTATTTCTGCTTGACAATGCTAAATTTACATTCGTAAATCGAATGAGACTCTCATGCTTGTCTACATTTTACCTGTTCTTTAATCCACTTCACTTTTGGTGCCCCTTTTCCTTATTTTTGTCCAAAATAATTTATTCTATAACAATTTTTTTTCTTTAAATTTACTTTTATCTAATGGATACTGATATTGATTAAGGATTTATTTGAGTTTTAATGTTCAGAAGTGTTTTTTAATTTTTTCCCCTTAAAAAAGTGACCACCAAAATAATAAAACTTATCTTGAGTTATGATTCTTAAATAACATTTATTAAGACTCTAACAGATAAGTCCTGAGGGACCTCCCCCAACCCTGCCCATGACGCAGAACAACCTTTCAGCACGCAGGGCAACAAACCATGCCCCAGGAGCACTGCAGCAAGGCCAAGCCAGGGCCAAACACGGGACCCAGGCCTATGTCCCTGCCTGGCCTCAAACTGTTCCCATCCCCACAGCCCTTCCCAAGTGGACGAGATCAATTACTTTCACCAAGCCTGATGCTGACCCCACCCAGCTGGACTGATGTCCCAGCCCAGTCTCTGCCTGTCACTGTCATCATCAACAGCAGCATCATGACGTGACAATCTGGGCTCTTGACTGACCCTGGTTTCCAACCCCAGGCCCACCCCCTCCCCTGGCTCAGACACCTGCCTAGCCTGGCCTGGCCTGGTCATGGAGGTGACTTCCTCAGCTCCTTGGAGCAACAAGCCCTCACTGCTCCATGACATTGGTATGAATAAAAGGCAGAAGGTTAATTAGTCACGCCACCATTGGTTTATTGATGAGGAATTAGATGACTGGAATGAGTCAATAACATTAACACATGCTGTGCCAATGCAGTTTTCTAAACTGTTGTGTTTCTAACAGCATGGAGGCTATGTCATTTCATTCAGAGGTACTGTAGTCGATTCAACTGGTTTTTGATAATACAGTTTTATAGAGTTACCTTATTGCCATCTGCTCACAATAAAAGCCAAAGTGAGCAGCATTCTGAAAATATACACCAAACCTTTTCTCTATTTGTGTGGGGTTTTCAAGAGCATATAGGGAAATGCCTACAAAACTTTAGGCTGCAACAGAAGCCTTCTACTCAAGTGAGTATTAAATACAAGTTTTGACAAGGTTCTAGAATACGTAAAAGTTCAGATAGGCCTCTGAAAAGAAGAAACCAGGATAATGGTATTTATGTTTATAGCTCCTCACCTCAAAAACTATATACTTTAACAGCCAAAATAGTAGCGTATGCCAACTAACAGATTCATTTTTTAAAATTTTGCTGGATTGGCAAATACAATATTAATAAATTCCTTGAACTACTGATAAAAAGATAAACAAACAATAAAACTTCTGAATGCCCGCTTGCTCTCTTTCATCAAGGACCTCTGGCAGTCAATCCTGAGAGAATTTCCAAAAAGTGCAGACAATACAAACTTTTATGCAGACTATTTTCCTGTCCATTTTAAGCTACTTAAAGTCAACCTCAGAGCAAGAACAAAGGCAAAAATGATTGATTTCTTCTGTGGTTTTTTTTTTTTTTTAATTTTGTGGTGTCTTTCCCTATCGGTTCTAGGTCAAAAGTAGCTCTGTAAGCCTGCATCAGCTGAAGCAGTAGTTGCATTTTGCTAGCATGATAACCATGAGTCACAGGGATTTTCAAAGGAAGGCTTTTGCAATAGTGGGATACAGTCTAAAATTGCTGTTAAATTGCAAACAAAAAGATGACACTATAGGGCAGTGTCTCATATGTGCTAGATCTATTTGTGTAATATGAGATGCCACAGGAGATGTTATCTTGACAAAAATGATGATATAAACCCATTCTTTTTATACAAGAAAAATGACACAGAGCTATGGCCAGGACACAGCACAAGGACTTACATAGCTAGGCTAACTTAGCGAAATTAGCTTATTGCTTCAGTCATAGCTGGACTATCATAACAGATCATTATTTCCTGTGCTACCTTTTCCATTGAAAATACAGGAGACACTATGTTTCCTGTATATGTGACAAGAAAGTAATAATCACAGTATCTGGAAAATACTGTATGCTAGATACTCTGACAGCATGCAAAATTCCCCTGTACTGTGCTTTCTATCTTCATTTTAATATTTCTCTCTGATGCTAATAAATAAACTCTTTGTCTTTTAACTGTATTATTGTATTATTGGTCTTTTTTTTTTTCCTTTCACATAAAGAAGAAGTAGCTGATAAAAGAGTTAGAAAAACTTGACCTTAAATATTCTTTTTTTTTAACTATGTTGTCTGTAACTATGCCACAGTTTATCACAAAAAACAAAAATGCCAAGGAGTATTGGAACTGATCACCTAAATTGTTACACTGTTAGGATGGTCTGGATTTGATGTTGGCTGAAGAGCACTCATCCAAAGCATTACAACACACAGCCAAGGCAGCATGGCTCAGAGGCTACTCTTAATGTGCTGTCTGTATGCAGCTTTAAGTCAGATAACAGGAGAATTTAGTAGCATATATGTGGACCTTTCTATATCTTTTTGACTTCAGTTCCAGAGACTGGGGGTCCTGTGTATATTACTTTGTTAGTACAATATAGACTCTTGTTCCTTGTCTTTTCTACATTTGTTTTATATTTAGATCCCTGACTATTGCTAGCTCTTCTGACCTGTTCCTTTGGATATGACCATGTTGATGACCATATTTTAGATTATTTTGTAATGAAACATTTAATAATTTTATTAATATTAAATATTTTGATGTACTTTGTATATATATTTGAGATCTTGTGTAAGTTTGACAAAACACAATGCACAAACATACACACAGGCACATGCATGTGAGCTCTGCAAGCAAGGAGTCACACTATGTTAATGAAGCTGTGAGATGAATTGGATATTAATTACATTGATGAGAATCAGAACAAACTGCTGTCTGCAGCTTCATCTCATGATGGTAAGAAGTCACAGTGCTGTAATAAGTCAAACCTGAAGTCACTGTACTGTGATGTGGATCAGGACACAAGTCTCTGAAATTTCGAAAAGAATGCATGCAGCACAGAAAGGAGTGCAATGTGAGGCTACTCAAGTGCACAGAGACCCACGGTTAGGCTTCAGTGAAGCCTAAAAGATTACAAAGCAGTACACTTATTACTGTTCTTCATTTGTGGTTCTTGGCTTGAACACTCTTCTGAATTTGTTCACTACATTCTTTTCTTTCTTTGTCCATTGAAACAATAAAAAATGTTCACTCAAAAGCTTCCATTTCCTTCTGGTGTTTTCTGGACTGCATAAGAATTTTGTTAGTCCTGACTGCAAACATTGTGCATTATGACTCGATGACAAAACATGTTACTTTCAAAGATACAGATTACTTTTTTTTTTTTTTTTTTACATCTCAATAAAGGAGTAATGTTTATTGGTTAGAAAATGTTTTATCAGATATCCAAAGAAAATGTTAGGATATCATGCCAACTGCCAACAGAGCAAAATTTGAACATTCTTCTAGCTATCACAAAGGCAAGACTCCTAAATACGGCCATGTATTTTTTCACTTCTCATTATATTTTATGAACCCAGTGAACTTATAAGTGCGTGTGAGTATACCATGCAGACATCTATGCTCTGAAAAACAGTATCTTGGTGACTGAGAGTGACATGCTAGGCTGCAGCTGAGAAAAATAAATGGGATGCTCATATATGCTAACTTAGAAAAACATTTTTCTTGAGGGGTTGGGTTTTTTTTCAGAGACAAGAGACAGCTAATTTGTAATTAATGTGATGGCCATTCCTAAAATATATTTCTTTTTAATTTTCTTGGGGTTTTTTGCTGGTTGGTTTTGGGTTTGGCTTGGGTTGTTTGGGTATTTTTTGTTTGTTTTTTGGATTTCTTTGGGGGATTTTTGTTTGGTTGGTTTATTTGGGGTTTTTTTTTGTCGTTGGTTTTTGCTTTTGTAATTTGTGCATTTGAGTAGTCAAAAGAGTTTTGTTCAAAAAAAAAAGAAAAAGAAAAAAAGGCTCTTCTGTGTTTTATTTCCAGAGTTATGAAGTCAATTTACTGCATGCACTGGAGATTTTTTAGTTAGCAGTTTAAAGGAAGTTGATCACTTCTTCCAAACAGAACAGGTAAATTTAACTTAGATCTTGTGAGGTGCCCAAGATGTGAAATATGCATGATCTCAGCTCTTTCATTGTTCCTTCTGTCTCTGTGGTAGCAGTCTCTCTGTAGCATTCAACTATTGACCTCTACAATATTTTGTATCAAAGAACTATTGCAGCAAACTGCTTCCTCAGTGGAGCTCTGTAGAAATTAGTTTAGTGGAAATTTACTGTCACAAAGTTACTGTAAATTAATTTAACAGCTTTCAGCTAGATTTTACACTATTTTAATATGTAGGCATGTCCTGTAAAGTGTCTGAGAAGATAGTGACTAAAAACAAGATCTGAGAAAGCAAATAAATTAATAACAGAAAACATCTGCCTTAGCTATTGGAAAATTCTGAATACCATCCCAAGCTTAATCCCTCCCATTGTTAGTACTAGGTTTTGGTGGAAGTATAGTTTATGCATTCCTTCAGTGTAAGGATTCTGTGTAGCTACCTTTTAGCTACCTCACCTCTTGTATGGGCAACTGCACGTTTTTTTCTCTGTTGCCTGTCTTGAACCTACCCACTGATTTCTCTTTTCTTTCTGTTATTGCTGAACTTAATGGTTGACCTAGAGTGCTGTTTTATCCAACCTCCTTCTATTACTCTTTAGATTAAAGAGTAGGCACACTATAGAAAAGTTCTACTCCTTTTTTTTGCCTCAGAAGACTTTCTGCAAGTAATGCACCTTTATGTACTTCATACTCTTCTATCTTTTAACATTTAATGTTAGATTTTTGCTGACAGTTTCCTTTGAATCACATTCCTATGTTACTGTCTGTTTATAGACAGAAAAGAACAAAATAATATTGATAATATTGTTCCTTCTGTAATTGCAAATCTTGGTTTAGTTTAGTTGCTTTGATAGCACACCATACTTTCAGTCTATATATATAGCCAAAGCTTAGTCATATTTGTATCATCTATCGGCTTTTCATAATAGTCTTCTAGATGAAACACAAAAGTATGCAACACTGATTAATATGAAAAGGAGCACTCATAACCAGCACAGAAAATACTGTCTGGGATGAAGTCACTACTTATACTTGTTTGTGATTTATTTTGTGCTTCTTGAACAATGCAACAAACTAAGAAATGTTATTCCCAGTACCATTGGCTAAGTAATGGATATAAAACCAGAAAAGTTGCAGAGTGAAAACTAAGTACATCTCTAAAGTCTAGGACTCTATAGACCCTTAATGATACAAACTGTTTCTCTAATCTAAAAGTGACTGTTGACGTGATTGAGAATCAGAACCTGAAACTTTTAAAGATCTGGGAGACAATGGAATGTTTTATATTTCAGCAATTTCCACAGAGAGTACTGTCAATGTGTGTTTAAGGTTCAATTTATTTGGTTCCTTTATTGATCAGGCTAGTGTAACTGTTCTTCAGAATTAAAGAGGTGTAAGGACAATTACATCAGAACACAAGTGAAAACCAATAGAGCATAAATGACATTGCCCAAAATCCAGGAAAAGAATGAATGCCTATAAGTATGATTTATAGTCTGATTAGGAATATAAAACAAAAACAGAGACAGTTGAAAGACCATCTTCAGCTTCTACCTAATCTTCAGATCTTTAAGCAACTGAGTTTCTGGGTTTCTCTGGCTTCCTAATACGTATCCAGAAGTATATCTATCTGAGCATGTCCAGGAGCAGGTCAGTCTTATTTGCAGTACTTGCAGTTTTCCTTTAGTAGTTCCACTGGAAGATATTGCATGTGTAATTTTCTTCAGAAGATACCTATTACTGTCCCCTTTTTTAATGATATTTCAATTGATTGCAGTATGCCTTAGAATACTGATTTTCAAATTACAATCCTAAGAGTTCTGTGTGTATATAAATGTGCAATTACAGGAAATGTTTAGAGAAGAGCACTAACGCCCCTAAAGTTACAGAAGACATGAGTTAAGTAGTGGATTTCTCACCCTGGATAAGTTTTAAAGCTACATGTATCACAAGTATAATAAATAATCTACTGTTAGCTCAGAAGAAGACAATTAAATCTCCCAGTAATCGCAAAGTCACATCCTAGGATGACAGCCTTTGCTTTTAGCTAACTTATTCTGCTTTCTACTTTTCAAGCAGAATCTTTAGATTCCATTAAGACATACAAAATTATTCCTAGAGAACACAGAAAACCGTACAGGAAATAGCCACTACATAAAACATATAAACCTGAACTTTTGAAATGCAGTGCAAAAAGACAGTTTTGAAAATGAATCATGTTAATTATGCTTTTAATAGTTCACAAGGCCGAGAGCCAAAAGACACCTGCTACCGGAAAATAACAGCGCATTATTAGGCATGGTTTTGCTAGCTATGGAGGGGACATGAGGACACCCAGTTAATGCCTTTCTTCCTTTCAGCTGCTAAAATATTACTTTCTTCTGTAACAATTTTATAACTTAATATCAATCTGATGTATTACCCTTAACTAATTATCCTTAACTTGATAATTGTCTAGTCTCTGAAAATCCAGTTATTCTGTTTCATTTGGTCAGTTAATACAATGGAAGGGGTTGTACTTGATTGTAATATCAGATAAACTCATTTATGAATGACAACAAACCATTCATCATGATACGGAGAAATGAATTGCTAGACCAATAACGTTTTGGTTAAAGAATTAAATCAAATTGAGTTAAAAAAGTTCTCTAACATCTTACTGAATAAAAAAAAAAAAACAAAACCAAAACAAAATAACCCACACTTTATTATTTTCTTTCTGCAAAAGAAAGTGTTCGTATTTCAGCATGCCAATTGTAGTAATTCCAGAAAGGAACTGTATTTTAAAACATATTTCAAACTGAAATGCTTAAATAGATCATTTCTTGAAGTCTTTCATCTGAAGAACTGTTCCAATTACAGGCAGTGGATAAAAAAAGAAAGAAAGCTATTTCAAAAAATTTATTTTTTTCTCTTTTTATGTCATTTACTTTTCATCGAAATAGATGAGGCAAGGAAAAGAAATGAAAACATAAGATTTTCTTAAAAAAAAACCCATCTCAATGGTGGCTATCAAGCCTCTCTGAACAAATCACATTAAGTAAAGGAAAAAGTGGTGTCCCTTAGAGCTGAATACAAAAAAAAGACAGCACAAGAGGAAAAGAATCACATATATACACCGATAGAAAATGAACAGAGACTGCTGTGGAGAGAGGTATTTTTTGGTGGGAGAATGGAAGAAGACTTTACTTCACCTGGGAGTTTGAGCCCACAGTTGTCTCCATTAAAGCATAAGCCTTTCTCTTTCTTTCTTTTTTTTTTTTTAAAATGTACAACAGAAGTTAGTCCCTGCTCCAGGAAATTTAAGATCTAAAAATAAAATTTCTTAGACCAAATCAGATAGCAAGTTGCTTCTGAAGTCTAACTTGGACTTCTCTTTCTTTGCAGCAAAATCAAGTCCCCACCTGCTTCCCTCCAAAAGGAAAGGTTTTCTAAGAGAAGTAAAGTGAAAGAGTAATTCTCTGCAAGCATTCTTTATTCTGGAAGTTATTCACTTTAAAATGTGTTTCACCAAAGGCTGAGTATGTTAACCTCTGGAAATGCTGTTAAACTTATTTTCTGTCTGTTGTACTAAGGAAACAAAAGTGAAGGCTGAATTTACTAGCTGTCTAAATATATGCGTAATGTGTATATTTGTGCATTTTTATTTTGGGTCTAGGGCTCAAAAAATTACATAATCTGTAAATATACGGTACTGTCTACCATCATTGTGTAATCTCATTTCTTGATGTACTTGGTACTTTGGACATAATACAGTTATTATCACAATTTTAAACTTGTAAGAGAAAAACATGAGCAAATTGTGGTTGGTTGAGGTTTTCTTCTAAGAATGAACATGCAATTTACACATATCAATGGTGACTTTACTGTCTTGCCTTTTTCCTGGTTCTACATAAAGTGCATAAGATAAACAAAACCGTAACTCCCTGTTGCAGAAATCAGACTATTCTATTATCTTATTAAAAATGTATGTCTTATCAAAGAGAGGTAATAGTTACAACTTGAATAATTTCTCAGTAAAATATTTATATCACTGTATACAATGCAATACTTTGACTAAATTTCCTTTAGAAATGCATATCACTACAAATGAGTGGATTAAATACTTATTTTTACTCTTTTTCACTTTTATAGTCCCTACATGTCAAGTCATGATATTTGAAAAGACTGTGCATTTTCATTACAGGGAAACAGTTCCAGAAATAGCTAATTTAAAAACCAGCTAAGTGTAAGTAAGTGAGGGAACAAGATTAGAACAGAAAACCAGAGATCTGGCAGTCTCTGAAGTCTCTCAGTAGGAATATCTAGAAGGTGTTACTATTTTCCTTTTCTTAAATCATGACAAAAATCATGACAGAACCTAATAGCCAGATACCTAATTTTCATCCATACAGTTTACCATATACATTCCTTGCTCAGCTGTATCTTTTCAAGTGCTCAAAATGAAAAAAAAGTATGGTGAATGTTGCTAAATGATGACTTAGATGTTGACTTAGGATATGAAGAGTCACTGAATCATTGAATCATACAATGGTTTGGATTGGAAGGGTTCTTTAGAGAATATCTAGTTCCAAACTTTCCCCTGTCATCGTTGGGGACATTTTTCGCTAGATCAGATTGCTGCATATAAAAATATTCAGCTTAGTTTTCATACATAATTTAAGCAACTTAACAAACTTTCAAATACTCTTAATTTAATCTACTTTATACTAACAGTGTGGCAAAAAAAAAAAAAAAAAGATTTCTGTAAGTTTGAATTGATAGTGCACCGAAAGGACCCTCTTGATTGAGGAGTAGTAAGGAAACCTTATGTTTTGGACTATTACTCATCAGTTTGCTATGAATAGTAATATATATATATATTGGAAAATAATAGAAAACCAGAAGCAATAGAGATAAGAAAGCTCACATTTCAACAATGTTGTCATTTCAACAATGTTGTCATCTATATGCATGAACATATAGTGGCACATTAAAACAACACAACTGGGCAAAAGGGAAGATAACTGCCTATTATGCCTTTTAGGTTAAGTTAAATGGGTGTCAGTAGGAAGTAAAAGACTTTTCCTTTGGGAATTGGTCTAGATTAGGAATTGTTCATGAATGAATGAACAAAAAACAAACAAACAAACATTTATTTTTTTGCTTTTGAAAAAATTAAAGATATTTGAAAGAGTTTTTGATTCCTAAGGGCTGACATTTAAGTATCTTACTATAGAATAGTGTTTATGGATAAAGTAGCAAGAAAGACCATAAGTAATGGAAAAGTTTAGGAGATACTTAGAAGTGTATAACAAAGAAAAGGAAATGTTCAATTAATAAAGGGAGACCTGTCATCAAAATCATTCTCATCGTTTAAAGAAATATAATGTCTTATAAGACAATTATATTTGTGATGCACTAAACAACATTATGCTAGGAAACACAAGATAATCCATCTCATCTATTACCCTAGGAAATGTGTTACAACATAATAGAGATGCCATAAATCATTCAGTGAAATAGTGCATGTGCAGTAGTACATTATGAACAGACAGATTATACTAATGTCACAAATGCAGTTCATTAACTGTATTATACAATGAGTAAGCAGTCACCTGGCTATACAACCTTCATATCCCTATTACCATCAGAACAAAATGAAGGAAAATCTATCATAGTCATTTGTCATATAGTCATGTGACCAACATTTTCTCTTGCTTTCTGTTATTGAGGTAAGTGCCTCTGCACTCTATGTTTTGTGCAGTTCTGACAGTTTTGCAGACCCTGGATATAAACTTTGTCTACAAAGTCTCTTACATGTCCTCTAAAAGTGACACATCATAATCAGAGATGCCACAGTCTATCATGAAAGCACAGAAGTAAGAATAACAGTGCTGCTTTTCAAATAATAATGGCAAAAATCCTTTTAAATTCAATGACTTCATAAGGAATCGAGATGAAAATATGATATAAAATGACACCGGAAGTGTTTATTATATTCAAAAATATAATAACCAAACTATATTTATTTTTCTTTTTTTGTGTAGAAACTATTTGAGAAATAAATAACCTTTCGATTTACAGAAGAGATTATTATGTATATTCAAGAAAAATAATAGCATGTTATCTTCAGTCTTGGGTAAAAATCTATTACTTTTATCCACATATTACTTAAGGCAGCCATGGATCCAATAATAGTGTCTGCCTTTCATAGATATAAATAAGGTTTAGATGCTCAAATACATCTGGGTAGCTATTTCTCTCTTTATGGGTGTATGCCTATAATTCAGGAAACATTAACACTATTGAAGTCATTGCTCAGTTTCTACCTAGTCCTGTAGGAATTTGAGTCCCCTCAAAATTACATAAATACTGATGCTATCCTCCAGTCATCAAGTTGATCAAAGAACCAGCTCACATCAAATATAAATAAAATACAACTTTCTGGGGTAGAGACCCTTATACCAGCAAAATAGGACTAGGTTCAGCCACAGTATAAAGGTTTGTACAGAGGGAGTAGCAAAGTGAAACTTCTTGCCTGCCAGATACGATTTGCCATGTCCCCATGTTAAATTTATCCTTGCATAATATAGTTCAGTGACAAACTGAATACAAGTCAATGCTTTGAAGTAAAAATCTAACCTTCACTGGTACCGTCTGAATGAGAAAGGCCTTTGTTTAAGGCTGCAGCTAGGTATAAACGGAACACATGATGGAGCAAGGTCTTTTTCAGAGAAATTGTGTAAATCCAGCATAAAGCTTCTGCAACAATGAAGCTGGAGAGGTCACTACCCAGTTTACTTACTAGGAGATAACGTATTTCTGCAGGTAGGTGAAAAATAAAATCAAAAAGTTTTCCATTACATTGTACAGAAGATCATAGCAGAGGCTGACCCAACGGAAAGATATAAGTGTATTAAATATATTAGTTATATTGAGTATATATATAAATTAATATTAGACAAAAAGGATCTTTATTGTCCTTTTGCTCTGGTTTCTCTGAAGTCAGGGGTGAAAACAGGGAGAAAAGTTTTTTCATTTCACAATGTATCTCTTCAAGCAAAGTATATTCCTTACTGAGGCAGAAGAGCTTGGTACCCATCATTTTCAAGTTGTAAGGTGAAAGCTTTTAAAGTCACATACTGAACAAGAAATTTATATTTCACATAAGCATCCAAATTTATTTTCTTCTTCACAGCCCAAAAGAGATATCTGTGTGCATACATATATTCATAGAAATCAGCGAGGGAAGACTGTATGGAGTAGCTGTGCTCCACAGTCATTCTGGTCTCACTGCTCTTCTCAAAGAGAAATAACAGTTGAGATCCAACTTCTCTGATACTTCTTTACATTACATTCACAGCCTTTGCACTGTTGATTGATAGATTTTATTTTTTAGTGGAGGCATATGGGAAGATAAAAGCAATCCCAGAAAAACTTCATGCATTTTGACAAAAATTTAGGACTCTCTAAAAGCTGTAGGCTAACAGAAACATGCACTTATTTATATTTTACAAATGTTTGGGAAATCAATGTGACTAACAAAGGGGTATTCTTTTTTTTCATAGATTTCTAAGGTATATGGTAAGAAAACATTTTAATATTCTCAATGAGTTAAATTAATATATCATTCCTTGTATTTCATATAATGGAAATGTGTGTTAGAATCATGCTAAACGTGTTCAGGTGTTGCAGAGTAATGATGCACCTACTGTAGGTGTGAATAGGCTTTCATTGCTATGATTTACAGTCTTACTGGGCATGTTATTATCACACAATAACACTTTGTTCAATGACTCTATAGAACTTTCATTAACGTTAATGTGGAAAATTGACCCCTAATATTTTATAATTAGCGGTCTGACAGTGACAGTCTTGTGTAATATGTTTCACTGACTGTTTATCCATGATAAATAGAAGTGTGAGTTTGGAAACTTAAATTCTATTTGATGAGATGGTGAGCCTTGAACTTCAGTACCGCAATATTGACTGAATACTAAAAAAAACCAAGAAGTCATGACTTCATTTTCAGGGAAACTTCAATGTTTTCCTCCTTTTACTTAGAATTTTTAAAGTACATTTCTATTTTTTTTAAATCAATATCTGCAGTATAGGTTTCTAAAGGTAACTTTTCCTCTAGTATCATGTATTTCAAAGCACTCTTTAAACTGGGTAGTCTCTCCCTATAAATCTTATTTATCATTCTTCTTGTAAGCTATAACTGAGATAGGCAGTAGTAAAACCTATGGTAGGATAATTCTTTCTTTCTGTATGAGTAAAATACTAGTTATAACCATGCTGGTAGCTTTTTTTTTTTTTTTTTCTCTCTGAAGGAATATCAAATAAAATGAATTAAACACATCTTAGCTAAATAGAAAAGTGGCATTTTCATGTTCTCTCTTCTTCACTAAACATTCTCCAAAATTTCTCAAGTTTAATTAGTAAAGGTCAGTTACAGAATTTGTTTCTGTTTTCTTTGTTCTTAAAAAAAAAATACTTGTGTCAAAATTACAATAAAATCTTTTCCCATTTCCATGTCTTGCTAATGCTACATAAAAATAGAAATGTGAATCTGCATATTAGTATTGATAAGCATAGAATCATAGAATACCAGGTTGAAAGGGACACCAAGGCTCATGTGGTCCAACCTATCTTGGCAAAAGCATGGTCTAGACAAGATGGCTCAGCATACTGTCCAGTTGAATCTTATAAGTGTCCAATGCTGGGGAATCCACCACTTTCCTGTGGAGATTATTCCAAGGATAGATTGTTCTCACTGTGAAAATTTTCTTCTTGTGCCCAATTGGAATCTCCCTGACTGAGAGTAACTTGTACTCATTGCTCCTTTTCTTTTCCATACGAGTCCTTATAGAATCATAGAATAGTTTGATATGGAAGAGAACTTAAAAGGTCATCTAGTCCAACCCTTCTGCAATGGGCAGGGACATCTTGAACTAGATTAGGTTGCCCAGAGCCACATCCAGCATGGCCTTGAATATCTCCAGGGATGGTGCATCTACCACCTCTCTGGGCAACTTGTATCAGTATTTTATGATTGTCACTGTAAATTCTTTTTTCCTTACGTCCAGCCTGAATCTCCCCTCTTTTAGTTTAAAATCATTACCCCTCCTACCTGCAGCAACAGGCTGTGCTAAAAAATTTCTCCCCTTCTTTCTTATAGGCCCCTTTTAAGAAAAGGCCACAATAATGTCTCCATGAATTCTTCTCCAGGTTGAACACCCCCAGTTCTCTCAGCCTTTCCTTACAGGGGAGGTGTTCCACCCCTCTGATCACTTTTGTGGCCCTCCTCTGGACTCCATATAAAAAGGAAGTCTCCATCTTCATTGTAGTCACCCTTTAAATACTGGAACACAGTGATAAAGTCTCCCCTGAGCCTTCTTTCCTCAAGGCTGAGCAAACTCCATTTTCACAGCCTTTCTTCATGGCAGGCTTCCCAGTCCTGTGATCATCTTTGGGGTCCTTCTCTGGATCATCTCCTGTCCTCTTCTCTTTTCTATAGCAGGGACCAAACTGAGCACAGTATTCCAGGTGCGGCCTGACAGGAGCTGAGTACAGTGGGATAATTACTTCTTTATCTCTGTCTTTGTTGATGTAACCCAGTATCATTTTTGCCTTTTTTGTTTCAGCTGCACACTACTCATTCATATTGAGCTTGGTGTCCACCAGGACCCCCAGTTCCCTTTCCACAGAGCTGCTCCCCAGCCTGTGCTGCACTCTTGGGTTGTGCTTGCCCAGGTGCAAGACCTTACACTTGACCTTCTGAACTTGATAAGGTTCTTGTCAGCCCATCCTTCCAGCCTATCCAGGTCTTCCTGCAGGGTGTCTCTCCCTTCCAAAGTGTCCACATTCACACTCAGTTTGGTATCACAGCAAACTGTTAGGCTACACTTGATCTCAGCTTTCAGATCACTTACAAAGTTATTAAACAGTGCTCATTACAAGTTATCAATCTAGGGAATTAAAAAACCTCTATTACTTATTAATTGTAAACTGGCATTTCTTCATTACATTAAATAGTGTAGTCCTGTTTTATCCTAATGGGAAATTGGAGCAGAATAACTCTTATGAGTTATTGACAAAGTAATATGATCTTTTGACTCTGCATAAAATTATCATGATTTTCTGTTTCTCCACATGATAATAGCTTGGAATAATTTAATAAATGGGGAAAAGCTGAAAATAAGGAAAGAAACAGAAATTTAATTCTTCCTAACTTTTCTCCCTCAGGTTCATGCATTCCAGTCCACATTTTTTGTTCATTTGTTATGCCAGGAGATGGAGACAGAGCATTTGAATTTTCTATCACTTATTTGAGAATAGCAAGAAAAAACTATTGCAAAGACAAAACATAAATAGTACATAAACCCCACTGAACTCAGTAAATTGGTTCAAAAGGGAAGTTTGGTAAGTCATTATTTCTTGGTCTTTTATTACCGTCGTAAAACGTATTTGCTATTACCAGTTGCTGTTCTAAAAAAATACCAGAAAACAAAAGGAATTGGATGTGTTATTTATAAAATTATTTTTTTGAGTTTGCTTCAAAGTGTACACAACTTGAAGAGAATGTATTGCAATTGCTCCCAGTTAGTTTTTGATCTTGACTCTTATTATTCCACCTCAGCTAAAAGTTCAAAGTGTGAACAGAGTGGAAAATATCATTGTACAGGTCTCTGAACATCTGATGTTAGAAGACACTGATTAATTTAAATGATGTTACTCTTCAGACCTACAGACCTAAACCATAATTGTTTAAAATAAAAAAGGCATTGTTAAAAATCAATATGGAAATACCAGATTGTTTTCATTTCCTGAACACTTTAGTATCTAAATTTTATTTCAAGTTTATATAAACTGATCTTTATTTTGTTTTAACTTTACTAGATTATGGGCATCCCATTGTCCTTGAAAAAAAAATAGTGATTACTCTATTTGTGTCATGTTATATTAATTTACTTTTAAAACAGATACCTAAATTATTAATTGATTGTTCCACAAATTTTTTTAACTTAAGTATTTCTTTGAAACTCTACAGGAAACATCTGTCTCCTTCAAAAGGATTACCGGATTGTATTTAAGGAGCTGGACCACTGGTAACAGCTAGAAATGGTTACTCTGACAAAATTCTGGAAAAATTGACCAAAGAAAATGTTTCATTTCAAATCCAGCTATATCAACATATTTTTTTAAATAGTTCTTTGAGAGTATAATTTTTGACTCATATCAGTGTATAACAAATATTTCAATTAAAAATGTTTTTCTTTGTGGCTACACTTTTTCTGAAATAAAGATAGAATTTTCAAATGTTCCCAAGCTTACAACTATTATTTTCATGTAGCGTGCACCTGTTCACTAGGGTGTAGTTAGAACACCCTCAGTCAGTTGCAGTACCTGTTTAACATCTTTCTTGGTAACATGGACAGCAGGATTGAACGCAGCAGATCAAACCTTAGGCTCTTTACTCAGCTAAATATCTCAATCACACATAAGAAATAGTGTCACACTTTCTACAAGTGCTTCAACTCCCTTACCCTGCTGCCCCACCTTGGTCTACTAGGTAGTTGCAGACTTGCAAAGAGAAATGGCTCATACGCAACCTGTCAGTTAATTCTTTTAGGTGGTAGATGTGCTCCTGAGCCAACTCACAACAGGAATCTTCCAAATTTTCTCAAATTCTCTTCCCACAAGGCCACTATATGGTCAGGCAATATCTGCTATATTTGACAAGAAAATATCACAATATTTTTTGCGCATGTACAGGAGGAAGTACAAGATGATACTTTTTTCCTGTATTTTTCTGATCATGCCTAAAAGGTTGGTCACCTCAGGATGTCAAGCAAAAGAGCAACTGATTTCTAGATGAGAGTTATTGTTAACAGTCCAGGGCACTCCCTGCAATGATTGAAGCACAAAGGCTTCAAAAGAATTTGCATTTTCCTACCTTATCAAGGGAAAGAAGTAAATACTCTCAAAAGGGAATTCAAAACCTGTATCTGGCATTAAAATATTAATGGAGTTAAACTTATTTCTCCTTGGCACAATGAATTAAATCTTTTCCAGTGAGGAATGCGTAAGAATCAGTTTTAGATGACCAGCTGTTTAATGCATCTAATTTTTCCTTCCTCTCTTTGCACCTGTCTATCAATTGTGAGGTAAACAACTTATTTATAGAACAGGCTTCCACTTCTCCTTCATCAACTCATCATCCCTCAAAACTAATTCTATAATATGTCCATTAAAAAAAAAACAAACCATCCACAAACAAAAACCAAACTACTGTTTTCTCCACATTATGCTTTACTTGAATAATGTTGATCTACACCTGCACTCTTCAGAGTTAATTTCAATCTTTGTATGCAATGACTGTAAGTTAATATTATTAAATAACATTAATTTGTTGTTAATATATACACAAAATTCTCACCCAGCACATACATTTTCTTAGCATTGTCCATAGTATTTCAGCAAATCTCATGATTTTTTTGACTCATGGTGAACAGAAAAGGTCATATCTGCATGATAAGATTCCTCTATCTTAATTTCGGCTTGAGATACTATTTGGGAGAAAGACATCTGAATTTTGGTATCCACATATATAAGTCTACAAGCCAGGCAGTATCAAAGTTTCCACTTCAGTCAGTGTGTATATAGTGAATACATGATCAGAACCTAGATATCAGTTCTGTTAAGCTAAGATAAACAATCAGGGTTTCAGTGAGTTGTCCACATAAGCAAGTCTAGCATTATTTGAGATAACCAAGGTTATCCCAGCTGGCTTCCAGCTGTGGTTCCAATAGAGCAGTTTGCCAGTAAACATTGAGTCATGTCTGAAAACCTCATGAGGATATCTTGGGTATAATAGAATGTCTTAAATGATGTTCTACATCTACACTGAGGCAACTGAATGCTGTCCCCAGAGGCTTGCCAGTGTGATAAGTTCTTGAGTTCCATTAACTTTAATGGCTCTATCTATTTTGTCTAAAAAGGGAGCTTAGACATTAAAAAAGGGGTTCAGTTGCTTTGGTTGCCACTTCAGACACATAGCTGCTGCTTTAAAAGAGTGGAACTCTCCTTAAGTCTGTTATTCTATCTAGCATCCTTCTGCAGCTGCCTTGGACACCACAGAACATCTCAAATGGTAGAAATTTAGTTTATACAAATAAATTAAGTCCCTGGTGCATATAAAGACACCTACCACAGGCAGTTCTGAACTCAATCTGACTATGCTACATGTAAAATAAAGTTCAAGTACTTTCTCACAGATCAATACATATCAAAGAGGAGAGTTTGATTTGTGATGTAGGAACATCCCAGCAATGATTTCTGGACAACTATTTTGGTTTATTGAGGATTTTAACAAGCATTTATCCAAGAGGAATCAATTGCATCCTTTAGTTTATGCGCACCTTCTTTGCCTGTGGATGTCAGCAATTCCATTATACCATCAAACAGTTCTGCCAAGGATTTTCTCCTCTACCACTGAATTTCTGAGTGACATTTTTTGCTATTATCTTGTTTTCTTTTACATACTGCTTGCATGGAATTTGCCTTTCATTAGGAAGTACTTTAGAATTCAACCCATAACAAAAGGTTATCACACAGATAGATAGAAATTTATTGTAAAGACCTCAAAGAATTTATAGTAAATATCCCAACAAGCTACTTACAAGCATGCTTTTCCTGATTTTTATTTTGTATTTTACATGGACTGCTGGTGCTATAAACTGGGACTTATTCAATTGGGTATCTTTGTCTGTATTGGGACTAAAAGGACAGCCACCCTAGACACAGGAATGTTATGTTTTGCTGTAACAAACTTCCAGTGTTTAACGATAAGACCTTTCAAGCTTTCCCCTAGATTCACAGTCCAGTAAAGTAGCTCCTTCTCCTTCATTTCCATTACCTTTGGTAATTTTATGAACAGTTAGGCATGAAAGAAAGGTTTGCCTTTGTGCACCTCAGTTTACTTCTACTCAGTCAAAGTAAGCTTTCCCGCTTTACTCACAGAATAAATTACAGTGGTTGAACTCGAAAGGCAAGACAGTCTATCTGTTCATAACTAAATGTTTCCTTTTCTGTCCCACCAGGTAGTTTTCAGAAGTCTGTTCACTTTGGGGACATATCTCAGCAATTATTTTTGCCAGCTGTTATTCTTTTTCTGCTATTTGACCTCATGATAATGTACCCATGTCATCATTTGGCTGTACAGTATAGCTATTTCTTTGCTTTTTCCTTAGACCTGATTGTTGCTTTTCATCACCTGTGCAAGTGCTAGTCCACCATCTTTCTCTCATTTCTTAATAACAGCGTTTCCCTTCACTCTTTTAGCCATGATAATTGCCTTTTTAACAACTAATTTGACCTTGCTCTGGTCAGATACCAAACATTTTTTCATCATATTTTTGTATTTTTGCCAGACCTCTAAAGATAAATTCTTTCCTATTGCAAAAATATAAAGAATTTGTTAGTGTCCACTTCATCTGGTTAGGTCACCAGGTCCCTGTCAATCAATGTTAACTAATAACAGTCATGGACTTTTCTTCTTCTGCAGCTTCCTCTTTCCTGATAGTCACCAAAGAGCAGCCCGAACCTCTGCTCATATGCTGAACTCAGTTTCAGTTTTGTTATCTTGGAATAGTCTATTACTAAGTAAAGCTTCTCTGTGTAATTTAGATATGGATCTTCCTTAGGCACTCTAACTTGATCCTCTTTAAATTAATGGGGAAATTATCGTGTAGTGGCTCAAAGTGGTGCTGTACCCAAATGACTGCTTATGAATGTCTAGTTCTTAGCTTAGTGTAGAATATTTGATCAGAAAGTGAGTTTCTTAGTTTTACCTACTTCCTCCACAGGCTAAGCAATGTTGAATCACAAAATCCCGCATTGTTGGCAGACATAGACTCCCTGCCGCAGGACAACTGTGTTTCATGACAATATTTTCAAATGCTGAAAATATTAGCCTTTTTGAACTTTTCCATTGTGTGAGACAGAAAATTGGTCCCTTGCTTTTGCTCTTTCCGCCTCTTGTGCCTTAATTGGAGAAACTGACTACTGAACTACAGAGTCCATATGTTACATAATTATTATGTTATGCAAATTCTTTTGATTCTTATGGGATAGAAGCAACTAGATGCATGTACATGTTTATTGCTAAGACTACATCTAAAATCTATAATATTTCATTTTTCATAAATGCAATATATGCATTTATCAAGATACAATATTTATAATATATAATTATTTATTTATAATAAAGTATATAGTATATATAAAATGGTTGTTTATTTTATGTTATAATAGATAATCAATAATAAAAATTATACTTAATAAGAGACAGCTTAAAAATCCCAGTTGTTCACACTGAAATCTTACTCATCTTTTTTTTTTTCTCTTCCCTTTCTTATTGCAAATTTGTCCTCATAGATCTGTTTCCACATGATTTGTTTTCATGAAACAATCCTTTTAAAGCATCAGAACAAGCTGATCACAATTTAAAAATGTAAGGAAAATGTTTACAGCTACAGTAACCTGAGGAAGATGTCAAGTAATGAATAGCAGATAAAATTTTTGACAGTTTATATTATAAGCATAACAAAAGTTAATAATTTTTCACTGTCTACAGTAGATATTAAAATTCTCTGATGATTCTTCTTAATCTTAAACAAGACCATAAAATGCTATGAATCCATTTTCAGGAAAATGAATGTAACGAAAGGTAAGGGTATGTCTTGGCAGTGGAAAAACAATGGCAAAATTTGTGTCCTCGGTTTCTCAGGTTTTAAATAAATTGAATGCTCAGAAAACAGTGAGTTAGACCTTGTCCTTTGAATGTTGCGCTGAATTAAATAAACTGACATGTTAACCAAAACATATTTTTTGCACTATCCCATCATTTGCTAAAAGTTATACTTTGTTTCTGTTCACTTTGCCAAAGATTTAAAAACCTCAGTGCCAATTAACAGGAATAAATTTTCTGGCTAGTTAAGAACAATTCAAGCAAGATGCATTGTCTTCCATTTCTGTCTCCTTCCTAATTTTGGCAGGTTTGTTTTGAAGGTGCAATACTTTATGGTAAAGCTCTTATGAAGTGGTAATGAGCAAAGTTGTGAGAGAATACTAATTCACCATCTCTTAGCTTGATTTGTAATTTATGTTACTTCCATATAAGCATTATATATGAAAAATGAGCATGCATCTGGAGATAATACGATAGTGAAAGCCTCCCAATTCCTCCACTTTCTGCTCCTCTTCATGTGCTTTTTGTTTGTTTGTTTGCTTGTTTGGAGTTAGGGTCTGGTTTTGGTTGGGATAGAGTTAATTTTCTTCATTGTAGTTTGCATGATGTTACACATTTTCAACATGATTTTAGTCCTAAATTCTTGTATAACTTCTTACACAGTTTATAATGAAGATGGGAAAAGAAAAATGAAAGGAAGGAATAGGAAATAAGAAAGAACCACCACCACCCTCCACTAAATCCACATGTTCAAGTGATCAGATGGTGCTTTTACCATTTTTATTCTCTCTGCTTCAAAAGTCATGATACTAGCTTTTTATAGCAAAATAAAATTCTATACTTCAGTACATATCCTTTTTGTCAAGTTTTTGAGGTCTAAAAAAAGCCACTAATGCAAATGTAAGCAGAGGCAATTCAATTCCATGTAAGACTATTCATAGTAGAAAATTTTATGATTTTTTTTTTCTATCTATATGGTGACAACTCAACTTAATTATTGTATATGAATGAGATATCTCTATTTTTTTCTCTTGGGGTAATTTTTTAATAGCACTAAGTAAACAGAAAAACTGAAAACATTCTATTATAGTATGATTTTAGCACACAAAGTAGTCACACGCCAACTGAATAGTTTAGGAAATGTCTAATTAGCTGAATACCTAAAACTATGAACTGGTTAACAGTCCAGAACATGTTTAATTGTATATTCCAAATCAAAGACAATTACAGTGTGAATTAGCTACGGGTAATTTAACAATAGTTGCTACCATATGTAACATTTTGAATTAGATGTCACAGATACAGTTATTGTGGTTCATCAGAACATCCTATTATATATATTTCATTTTCAATGCACTGTAAATAACTATTTTCTAGATGTTATTGTGCACTTATTTTAATAAGAATTTTCCTCCCCAAAACCAAGCAGGTGTTCTTCACTGATTGATTGAAGTTGTTTGGAAATTGCAAGCTTCAGTGAATCTGTGACATACTTTTAAAGTGAGAAATGGTAGAAAAAGTTGATGAAGTGATTATGGATATTTTTAATGGTGGAGGGAAATCTGAATATAGCTTGAAGAGCATCCAAAGGTGAAGATATAGGCCAGGAAAAGAAAAGGAAAAAAGTATTCAACACATATGAAATACTGTACTGGGTTCAGCAGTAGCAGTCATTTTTCTCTTAGTAGCTGGTGCAGTGCTGTATTTTTGACTTTTGGCCTGAGAACAGCGCTGATAACACCGATGTTTTCAGTTGTGGCTTAGTGATGTTCAGTCTGACCAAGGACTTTCTGAGCCTCATGCTCTGCCAGGGAGGAGGAGAAGCCAAGAAGAAGCACAGATAGGACACCCGACCCAAACTAGCCAAGGAGGTATTCCATACCACAGCACGTCATGCCCAGGATGTAGAACTGGGGGCAGTTACCTGGAAGGGCCAACTCACTGCCAGGGGTCGGGCTGGGGTGTCAGTCGATGGGGTGGTGAGCGGTTGTATTCTCTCCCCTTGATATTTCCTTTATCATTATTATTATTGGTGGTAGCAGTAGTGGTTTGGTTTATACCTTAATTACTAAACTGTTCTTATCTCAACCCGTGGGAGTTACATTCTTTTGATTCTCCTCCCCATCCTTCCAGGAGCCGGGGGGTACTAAGGTGGGGAGTGAGAGAGCGAGCTATGTGGTTCTGATTTATGGCTGACTAGGTTTAAACCATGGCAAATACACAGATTGAAACCGTAAGGAAGTTATCTTTTGGCTCATGTTTATACAGGTTTTCTAGATGTGCAGCGGTTTTGTACATCATGCAGAACATGAGATATTGAAAAACATCATTTAGATTTTTTACTTATTCAATTGAGATTACTCATCATCTTTATTTCCCTTTAAAACTATTTTTTCTTACCAGAAATATCAGTTTTGTAGTTCAAAGACAATTTAAAAAAAAAAAAAAAGAAAGGAATTTTATTTTGGTTTTTTGCATAATCATCCTGAAAGGTCTAGAACAGAAAGGAAGAAAAAAGAAAACATGAGGCCTTTTCACTGAATACATCTGTGGTTTAAAGAAATGAATTTAATTACACCAGTGCTTTAAACAATCGCTGAGGTGCTCTGCCGCTACCTCTAGGCTTATGTCAAGGCTCTGCCTATGCCCATCCCCAGGGAGATGCCTGATGTCTGGGGCTGCTTCAGTGCCTTGGCTGCTCTGGGCTGGGGCAGTGGGACAGGCACTGGCTGCCAGGCCCTGCTCCGTGGCACCAGGGAGCAACTGGTGCTCCCAGGAAGCTGCCAGCCCCTGCTGCGCCCTGCCCCAAACCCTTCTCCCTGGTATCTCTAACTGTGTAAAGGTGTGAGAAAGTGTGTGAGCTAAGAGCATGCAAGAACAGTAAAATTAGAGACACAAGTATAATTGTGGAGACCAGAATAGTTAGCAGCTCAGGTATTTAACAGCTATAATAACATAAAAGGATACAAAACCTTAAAACTCCAGGGCACTAGAAGATGGCAACTCAGCAACCTTGAGTGTTTGTCTGGCCTAAAGAGCCTGGCTCATCTTCATTTGATTGCAGGACTGCCTGAACAGTGAAGGCTTGGGTCTCCCATCAGAGGTTGAAAGCATATTAATATTATGATAACCTATTTGCCTAAGCTGTCAGTTATGTGCATTAGCCAATATATAGTTCTTTGTACAGTTAAATTGTGTATATTCAGTTTGTTTACAATCTCATTCCAAGTCATAGAAGTAACCCAAACCCTCTGATCCAGAAACAGAGCATGAAGATATTTTCTAATCTTTAGACATAAGATTGATAAAACCATTTTACATAAACTACTGATGATGCTGTTCAAATTTATTTGAGCATAGTTATTTTCATTGCAATCAATAGTCAATGTGGATTTATGAGAAATGAAAAAAATCCTTTTTTAGCAATGAAGAATATAAAATAAAAAAATCTGATTTTTTTTCAGTGTTAGGAATAAACTTCAGTTTCCTTTCATTGTCAATATATTTGGGTTAAAAATATTTCCAACTTGCATGTAATTTCCAGATTGAAATCTTAACTAAATATTGTGATGTTTATATCAAGTCCAGCTAAAGTGGAATTATTATGCCTCTTGTGTTTGAATGTTTATGGTACATTATGTAACAGTTCTAACTTTGCCCCCCAAAATTCTTATATCTTAACAAAAAACACCCCTCAGAAAGTCTTACTCTGCTGGAAATTTTGCATTAGATCAAAAAGATCCTCTTTGTCAGTGCCCTAAAACTTAGGTAGTAAATTAATCAAGGATACAAAAACATGGGGCTGTGTTGTCCAAACAGAAATTTGTGTAGATTTAGAATACTCCTACCTGGAATGGAGAGGAAAATTAATATTACATAAACAACTAGTATAAAATATTGAGAATAAGAAGAGAAATCAAGAGAGCAAAAATTCTTTATGAACAGTTTTCATTTTCTCTAAACTTTATCTGGACTTCAAAATGTTAAAACAAAACACTGGCTTCTTTCAATCAAAACCAGATTTTTGTCTAATAAGGTAAGAAGAGTACTGACTTCTGAGATCGTCAACAGGAAAAAATTACTAAAACTTGTCTTAGGGAGAAAATGACGGAGTTGATCTAGTTTTTTTGTTGTTTGTGTTTTTTTTTGCTTTAGGTGTAACCAGCTAAAAAACCACCTAAATATATCCTCTTTTTCCTCCACTAAGAAGGAATGTATTTCTTCTTTTTTTTTTTTTTATGAATAAGCTAAGTTTAGACCTATAGTTTTTTCTCTCTTATTTCTTCACCCCGAAAATGTACGTGACAAGACAACACAAATGATTTGTGATCATCTTTAGAAAAACTGAAGAAGCAATGGTTAACAGTCATGCAAATGAAATGAGAATTTGAGATTTGAATTCTTAGGAAAAGAGAAGAGAAAACAGTCTGAAAGAAATCTGCAGCAGCAAACTGAAAACTTTGCCAAACAAGGTTTGCTAGCTCAAATCTCAAACCTTTTATTCTGACCAGACTAACTGCCAAGATATCTGTCCTTTGAATTTGTTACCTATTTTTAGTTCAGAAAGTCATTTTTATGTTGGCTTCATCAGACTCCTAAACAGAAGACAGAACTGGGATGGCTACTGGGATGGCTGCTGGGATGGCTGGTGGCATTACTGATGTTCACAGCACTGGCACTTGAAAAGCTGCTGTAACTGCAGCACAACAGCTTGAACCATGTCTGCTCACAGTTCGGTTTTGGGCTGCATGAGCATGCCAGCATGTGAATGTACACCTGTGTGTGTGTGAAGGTGTGAGTTGACAAACCAGGATTGTAAACATGTATCTTTTATTTTATCAACCTCACAAATCCTTGGTGAGATACTATACATAATTCTGAAATTATTATACTTCTTTTTTCATTAATTATACTTTCCATTAATAGCCATTGATATTTCTTAGTTTTGCAAGTGATTTCTACAGGTTTCATCTCTTAGGTAATGGGTCTCTGTCAACGTATATATGCAGGCTCACCTCTTCGAGCCTGCCAAGGTACCTCTGAATGGCATCCCTTCCCTCCAGTGTGTTGACTGCACCACACAGTTTGGTGTCATTGACAAACTTGCTGAGGATGCTCCTAAGAAATTACACCTTTAATTTAGAAGTAATTGGCTCAAGAACTGAATGTGTATCAAGGAAGAAGACTTTAAAGATGCTAAAATTTGAGATGATGACAGAAAGGAATACATAGAAGTGTTAAATACAGAGGATGAGGAGGATCACTGCACATATTCCTGAAGAGAAAGTATTCTGAAAATAGAGTGGTCATGGGAGATTTATTTGATTTGTTGTTAGTTGTGAGCTAATACTATTATTATGCATTTCAGGAATAATGAACAAATTTCTTCTACTGCTACTACAGAAGTACTAGTAGTAAAAGTTATATGGAAGATATAATTCAGGCAGAATTTAACTTACTTTTAAATGCCGTTTTGTGGTGTGAATGCAGTAATGGAAGCGCAGATCATCTCTTTATGCTTTCACAAATACGCACTTGCCTGCATCTGGTAGCTAGCTTCCAATTATTCATAACCTCATTACTGTCTAACAAAGACTTCCCTAGACATAACCTTATTATTGTCTAACAAAGACCTCCCTAGACATGTAGACACTCTTCAGTGATAACTGGTTACACACAACAGAGTTTTGAGGCCATATATTTTGGCTTTTATCATCATGTCAAATGCTGAGGCCTGCTTTCTTTTCAGTCAAGAAAATGAACTGGTTTTCCTCTGGCTGTATCTATTCTGAGTGAAGACACTATATTTAAACTAAAAAGAAAGCAATGGAAGATGAAGGGAACTAATTTCAATTTAAAAGTTCTTTTCCCATGGCATTTCTGATATTGTATGTACTTTGCTGCATTTCAGCTGCCCTAGCCCAAGCTTTTTATGTCACTAATCTCTGTACTAACATACGATGTTTATGCATAAACCCTGAAGGAAAGAGCAGTGCTGCATGAAGCGCAAACAGGTCCCCAGCACCAAAGGTAAATTACAGTTGTCATAAGTCCAGATTACATATCCTTTTCTTATACGCAGAAACTATATCCCAAAAGAGAGAAAATACCTTTAGTAATTTTCCGGGGATTTTTGAATATTCAGAGTTCCAGCTTTGAACAGCTGTTGCAAACATGCACTTAGAAGTCCAAAAGCCCTAGGTAAAAAGCCTCACACTGAGCAACTGCAAATGAAGTGCCTATTAAGTCTGCGCTTGCCAGAATACATGAGGCTGTCATATGTGCCTGAACCTGTCATACTTGTGTACGTACTGCAGCAATCAAAATATTTCTGTTTACAAAGTAATACAGAAAATGTGAGAGACATTCTGATATGTCAAAATATTGGATATTGGATATTTTGACATGTCAAATATCATCATTACTTTTAAAGAGACATTTTTTATGGTGCTATATAAATCAGTCAGATCCATTTTAACTGATATATTATGATTAGGCCTGGATTGCTCTCACTTAATTGTAGTTGCACAAAAACTGGTCATCTAGTCTCGGTTAGCTGTTCTAAATAAAGCACCTGTGTACAGGCACCTTTAGCAGGCACGTCATTCTACCTTTCTCTGGCACATGTCTTCTGGTGAAACAAATTATTCTCTGTCTCACTACTGATTTTGGGTAGGTCTGAGCAAATAAGTTTAGACTAGCTACCTATTTTTTTAGGAGAATAAAACTAGATGACTTTAATCTCGGCTTCGGAGTCAATCAAAGACCAGATTGTAAGTTGGACAGGGTATAGACATTTGTGGGATGGTATGCAGCATGCTATTCTATTCAATATCATGAGTTAATTTATTAATCATAACCACAGTAGTCAAAACCAGCTGCTTTTTACTGGTGAAGGGACTTAGAAATGTTTTTTATTGGTGAATGGACTTAGAAATGTCTTTGCTTGTTAGAACATTGTTGCTGTGACTTCTGTGGCTTGAATTTCTTCCCATCTGACCTTTACAAGCACCTCTATCTGACATTCTCATACCCATATCAGTAAATATTATTTTGAATGCTGGAAAGAATAAAAGTGTCTCAAATGCCAATATATCTACATTTTCAGAAATAAGTGAGCACTTTAGAGTGCTTTTTAAGATAAAACTTACTTAGGAGCAAAAATAATTATATTGTAAGAAATTTTTCTCCAATATGTGTTTTAAATGTATTGAAGTTTGTCTTTGCTCAATAGCTATTTCCCATAGATCATTATGTTGTTTCAAGAATTTGCGTTTCTTTGATTGGAAAATACTATTCTTGTTTCAGGGATTTGCAGTCCGTTTTTTTGGGGGGGAAGGGGTTGTGTTTGGTTTTGCTGTTGGGGAGTTTTTGGTTTTGCTTTATATATATATATGTATGTATATATATATAATTTCCCTTTCTTGAACAGATTTATTTGATGCTGATTAAAAAATGAAAACAAAACTTTAATTTCATGCATACTACCTTCTGTAAATATGTCTTACTTCTCATTAGGGATGGCAAACTCAAAATAAATGTAAGATTTCATGACTTCTCTATGTTAAGGTATTCTGTGACAGATCTAGGGATACTGAGGGGCTTGGGAGGGTAAGTATCTTTCAACACACAGACAACATGCATTCTATCTAATTTTGTTTACTTCAAGTATATCTCAGTGAGCATGGTATCAACTGCTTCATTTAAAGTCTGTGAAAAGTCCCAGATGGGGTTTTTTTGAGGGAATGAGGGAGAAGAAATTAACAGCATTCATCAGATCAAGCACATAGTTTTACTGTCTTGTCAGTACCAATAGCACTGACGATCAATAGATAATGTGAGCCACTGAATGAAAAGACAAAGGACTAGCATGTATGTGATATAAAAAAGACTGTGAGCTCACAGTAAATTGCTTTAGAAGGAAGCAGAATGTAATGAATGAAAAAAAAAAAGAAAGACAACTGTTTCACATCTTTCATTCCTTATAACTGGCTCATGGGTGTTTATAGAACCACTCTGAATTGCTTTGAGCACTGAGGTAGCCTAAGAAGACAGTATTTCTAATTTGAGATTAGTCAGCTATTAGTATATATATATACATATAATATGTGTATATATGTATATATATATGCATGTATTTTCTTTCAACTGCAGCGTAGCATGAGTAGTATGCAACAGCAGCTAGCACAACTGGACTGCTGATTGTGTATCTATCATAGAACTAATAAATATGAAAGTCTTTCAGCATCTTTTTGTACAAGAGATGCTCTGGTCCCTGCATCATTTTTGGTGCTTACCACAGTAAGTCCACGTCTTTCTTGCAGCGCAGAACCCAGACTCAAAACCAGAGTGCTAAGTGGAGATGAAGGATTACCTTCCTCAAACTGCTGGTCATGATTTCCTAACGCAGTTGAGTCATGTAACATCCCCTGGCAGACACTGGGATTTTGCAGTCATCATGTCATCAGACCATGCTCCTCTGGCGGAAATGGGAAGTGTTCCATAGTTCCTCATGTGAGACACAATGCCTTACCCTCCAGAATGTCTCACCTTTCTCTAAGGAGAGAACGTCTGTCCTAAACTTAGACTAATTGAATTGCAGTAAACAATGCTCAAAATGGACTACCAATAGTCCTCTGACACATTTCAGACAGCTCACGTTAGAAAGATTAAAATTACACATGATAAATTTTTCTTAGGAGTGTTTTTTTTCTGATTATTTTTTAATGAATAATGTTCATGTTGTTTTTTGTAATAAGGCTGTATCCAGTGTATTCCTTTAAATATATTTGTATCCTTTTTAGAAACACGCTTTGAAGCAATTAAGTGTAAATATTTGTGATGTTATGGCACCTGCATAGTTTCAAATTTTCAGCTGAATATTCATTGCAATTTTAATGAAAAAAATGCAATAAAAATTAAGGTAGTACAAGTGACAAATTTGGCTATTTAGTAAAGATCAGTTTGTAATTTAAGCTCAATTTACATAACAGTTCTTAGTGATAAGTGAGAATGTGCCCAAAAGATTTAGATCTCATCAAAATTATGTTATTTGTATTGGTTTTGGTTTGTTTGGTACAGAATTACACAAAACAGAAATATTCAATCATGCAGGATTCAAAGGCAGAAAAGCTATGTTTATATTAGCTGGACCTCACATCCAAAGGTATTAGGTTACAAAGCATTGAAGTCCAAGGTTTTAGACCGTTTGTATTTCAAAGTTATGAGCTTGAATTCTATGCATGAGTCAGAATGATGAGATTTAGAGGTAGCATTCACCCACCTGTAACCACAAGTTCAAATTGCACTGCTTCAGCGCAAGGAAAGTAAGGCATTATTGCTTTTGAAGCTGACATATTGACAGATACAGCAACAGGAAGTTTGATATTTCTATTAGGTCTTAAATTACATATTCAGTAATGAAAGCAATGTGTCAGCACTTTAAAATGCTCACAAAAAAGTGCACCATTACTGCTTTCCCTAACAAAATTTCTTCAAAAACTTTTCAAATCTTACACACACACCCCGTAGGAATACAAGATTCACTTTCAGAACAATTTCAACAATGTTATCTAACAAATAACCCCAAAATAAGTCTAAGGAGTAAGCTGTTTGAGAGGAGAACAGTGATTTTTTTTTTTTTTTCTCTGTTGCAGATGGCAACAGCATTCCTATATTTTGGGGCAATTATAATCTTCTTTGAAAAACTGTGGACTCACACATACAGCTACACTGAGTTTCTGAGATAATTATACACAAAGCAACTATTGATGTTGCTTCATATAAATTTCTGTCCCTCATTATGCCACAACTGTAATGTTATGCTTCCTAATGTTAGGCTATAATAAGCTTCCCAGACCAACTCTTTATGAAAAAATGAAATGAATAGCAGGTAAATCTTTAATGGTGTTTATTTCTGCTTCTATAACCATGTGGCATGCAAGAATCATCGGAATGACTATAAAATATGAAAAAGAGAAAGTTCACCACCAAATTTTTAAATTATTCTAAACTCAATGGAAAATTAAAGACAAGGGGTAAAAAGTCACCATGTTATGTTCATAAACTCATGAATCTTTACATTTAAATAATAGTTTATAAATATTCCATATGAATTCTTTCATGTAAACATAACTCGATAGTATCAGCTATGTATAAAATAAAAGCAAAAAGTTTGATGGAGAGAAAACTATTATAGACACTGGACAGGAAAATAATTTCAACTAAAGGTGCAATCCTGAAAAAAAGAATCTTTAGTGCAAATAATTGGTCCCATTTAGAAACCTGAGGCTTGGTTCTTATTTGCCCTCTATTTTAGGAAAGCATATATTTCACCCAAAACAAGTGCAAATAATTGATTCAGGATGGTGTGCATTTTATGGGTGCTGTAAACAAGTACAATGGATTTTAGCTGTTGGCTAACAGTGATAAGGCCTGCTAATGCCACCTGAAATCTGCAAAGGTACATGTTTCCATGCAAGTATATTCTGTCAAAATGTATGGGATGTGACAATTTTACAGTTTTGCTTATATAGCAGTTTTTAAGAATTACATGAAAATGCAAGTAGGGCCTTGACAAAAGTATTTTGATCTTAGTACACCAAGTCTTAAAATCAGAGAGGACAGTTAGGTTGTGTGGACACAAATGGTAGGTTGGACTAAAACTTACAGGGAAATTGCTAGTTAAGCATCTTAATTTTAAAATCTGTTCGAGATGAGTTCTGTATAAATCTAGTTTTATCTGTCCTGACATGTTTCTACCGTATTTTCAAAATGACACTTCAAAACGTAAAATTTTTCCAGCTCCAAAATATTACTTTCATAGACAGATCAGTAAGTTTTTTGAAGATGAAAACCAGCTTGTGGGTCATTCCCTTGACATCGGCATATAAATCTTATGAATAGGGTAAGAGAGGAAAAAAAATCTTGCTTTAGTCACAAACTGCATAGAAGGCCTGTCAGGTTGCCTGATATATCTACATTGCAAGGCATGGCTCAAAATGTGACACAAAAATAAAGGAATGTGTATCACAAAGAAAAATAGAAAGGATTAACTTTAGAAAAATACAGTCAAAAAGTCCTCAAAATGAATTGCTTGAAGTGGCTGGGAAGCTGACAGTATAATAGTCATGGAGGCTTTTTTGTGTCTTGTCGGAGATGCCTGGCTTGGCTTAGGATGTCATCTACGTGCAAAGCTGCTGTTAGTAACAGAAAATAATATGTTTGATGGAAAATCTTAACACAAAGTAAACTGTCTTGTGAGGACAAAACCTTAGTATTCCTACAAAAACTTAGTAGTCTTAAAACTAAGTGTAAGATCTCTATATATATGGATTAACTACCCCAATTTAGTTAAAAAACCCCAAAAGTTGTAAGTATATATTAAGTATTTTACAGTAACTCCTTTCTTTTAAAACTTTCCCAAAATGGAGTTAAGATTTATTCCTTATTACTGCAAGAAAGATAAAATATATATGAAGGTGAAATATTTCAGCTACCAAATTTAGTAGCTTTATATACAGTCTATATAACAAACGAGAGAGCACATGAAGAACTGAAAGAACCAGAAACTGAAACTTAAGGAGTGTGAGTAAAAATAATTAAAAGTAAAGACAGCGTAAAGACAGCTGTGCTCTAAAGATTTCTACAATCAAAAAGGTTTTCTATATTCTCTGTGGTGATTGTTGCAAAATTTGTACAGTAGATACAGTAGCTCCTCTACATCAGCTGTGATATTTCATGAGACTGTCTTCCTGCGCAATAACAGTTTGCTAGTGTACGTACTTATGGAAAACCTGAAAGCAAACACAGCAGGTGCACTAAATTTTAGACATTTCTGGGGTTTTGCTGATTAATGGTTCAGTTTAACATGACATTTAATATCACCTTCGCTTGTGAGTATAAAAAGAGTACTTGCAAGAGATCTGTGAGAAATGAAGCAACAGATTCAACAGACTACAATTTAATGTACCTGAAGAAAAAAAAACCACCTCAAAATACTATAACAAGACCTGAAATGATTTTGAACAAGGAATAGTCTTTTAAAGTCTTATTACTTCTGAATGACCTCTAGTGCACAAGTGGAAGTTTGTTAGCACTAAATTAGCTTAGTATTTTTGAAATGAATTCTAAACACCTTGCTATATACCTGTCTTTTCCCTCTTAGACTCAGATTGGAATTTTCTTATATAATTCCCAGCTACACAGGTACAATCCCCACTACAACAACTTGTCCTCAGGATTAGAGAGTGCTCAGGAAAGGTTTCAATCCTTACCAAATAATGCTCATTTATTAAGTCAAGTCCTGCATAATCCTTTTGCCAACAGTTGGAGTATGAGCAACAGCAGTACCACAGAAATTTCCTGAAAATAAATGATTTATTGAAGAATAAATCATGGCTGGAGGAAAAGTAAGCATGACTATGGGGAAGCAGATTGACTCGGTTTTGGCTGGGATAGCATTAGTTTTCTTCTTAGTAGCTGCTACAGTGCTGTGCTTTGGATTTAATTTTGATAACATATGGATGTTTTAGTCATTGCTAAGTCTTGACTTTTGCTCTGCTTGACTTACTTTAAGTAAAGGACTTTTCAGTCTCTAATGCTGTGCTAATGAGCCAGTGAGAAGGGGCACAAGCAGCTGGGAGGGATCACAGCCAGGACAGCTGATCCAAACTAGCCAAAGGGATCCAAAGGTGTATTCTGTACCATGGAATACCATGCTCAGTATATAAACTTGGGAAGTTGGGTTTGAGCCACAAATCACTGCTCAGGTACTGGCTAGGCATCAGTCAGCAGGTGGTAAGCAATTGTACTGTGCCTTACTTTTGTTTCTCTCTTTTCCCTCTTCTTCTGTTACTATTGCTATTGTTATATTTTACTTCAATTATTGAACTGTTCTTATCTCAACACAGAGGTTTTCACCTTTTTCTCAGTTCTCCTCCCCATCTCACTGGGGGAGGTAGGCAGGAGAGTGAGTGAGCATGGTACTTAGTTAAATTATGGCACAGATTTTCTCTGCATACAGTATCTCATTCCATTCCTTGTATTAGGAATAAACTTTCAAAATGAAGATACTGAGAAATGGGATTCCAGAAGGACCAAATGGGACTACAAGCTATTTACTATAGACTATTTGATGGACCTCCTGCAAGGATAACTTAAGATCAATAATTCTTTTAGGGCAAATAGAAGAAGTTGTCATTAAATGCAACTTATTAAACCCCCAAATTATTGCTGAGAGTAGCAAAACTTTATCTCCTTTGTAATGGGCAGTTTTCAGAGCTGTAAAAAAAATTGCTTTACTTCTTTATCACCATCATATATGTTGTCTTGCTACTATGTGAGGAAGGAACAATACCTGGATTGAAGAAAACCCATGGGCAAGATATCTTGCTATCCTGGCCACAGACAATACATGAGACTTTTTGAATGGTTCATTCCACAAAGACCAGGAGAGCATTCTTTTACCAGCACTTGGGAGCTCCCTCCTCCATCAAGGGCATTCTCCACCATGGCAGATGCTGCATATTCTCTCCACTCTCAGATTATAAAGCTAGCTCAGTCACAATCCACCAAAACTGCTACGTTATAGCAGTAGTTAAAACCAACAAACAATGCCCCCAAATAGCTGAAACCGTTCATCTTTTTACTTTCCTAATACACACAGCCTTTGCCTATCTACTTGACCCCATCCTTTTGCTTACTCTTCACCCTTGCTTCCTCATATCAAGCTCAGAAAGCCCTCTCTCAACTACTCAGATACGTCTCCCACCTTAAGCAGACTCTGCTATTCCCTGAAATGAAAAGTCAGGAGCAAAATCCTTATGAATTACTTTTTTAATTTATGAAGTCATAGGAAACTGGAGGGTGAGTTACAGGTAAAGGAAGGTGAAAAAGGAAAAAAGAAGGGGATCAAGAAGGTGTGTATGGATAACAGTAAAGTTGAATACTGAGAAAACGAAAGCCAAATATCATGCACCAGAAAAGGATAGTTATGGTCGAGAGAAGGTGAAGTGAACTCCTATTTCTCCATTTAATTTTCTCACCAACATCAAGACAAGCAAGCTTTTTTGGGGTACCCAAGACATCTCTTTGAGGAATTCAGGAGCTCCTGGAGTTTCTTCATCTAGCCCTTCCAAATCAAAGGGTTCCTGAAGAATCTTGCTGTTCACACACTTCTTGGCTTCCACATAACTCTGTCAACAAACACCATCAGGACTGACAACTGACCCCTTGCAACAATACCTCTCCTGAGTATTGTTTCACTTCCAGAGGGCTCTTAGCAGGGCCTTAACTGTTCTTCAGAAGCCTTTTCAGTTATACCAGTGGCTTACAACCCAAACTGCCTCTGCTCAGCTTCTCTGTTCAACCCCTTCTTGTGACCAAGACCTCCTCTTCAGATGTCTCTGTGAAAGAAGCATATTAGGCAGCACACGTTAATCCCCATTAGTGTCTTTTCTTTCTTATTGCAAGCTGCTTTGCATGAGCAGGGATCCAGAATCTTATGTCACCTTCAGTGCACCTGAGAAAGAGGTTAATACCCTTTAGGTATGTGGAGGGAACTCTATGTCAGGTTGCTATGTTACTGCCATGCTTTTGCATATGAATAATTCATCCTGATTTGGTGTCTGTGCATTGGTGTGCTCACATATGGATCACTGCTGTAGAAGTACATCTATATGGGGTATGCCCTGAAGTCCACAACCACTGTATCCCAGTGAAAGTGCTGTGTCCTGTGGAGATCCTGAGATAAAGATTTGTTCCATGCGAATTTCTTCTAATTTATATTTCTTGCTTCCTAACTTATTTTCTCTACTTAATGACCCAGATTAACACTCAGCTTCTTCCAGAATGCTGGATGGAGCACATATTCTTCTTCATCAGCCTGCTAAACCATGTCTAGATTGAGCCAAGAGGGCAACAACAGGGACCTTTCCCAACAGACTATTAGATATGTCTAGCTTTCTGGGGTGGGTGGAAAATTTAACTGTAGAGATACCAGATGCAAGTTATATTGTACTGCTTTTCCTTCAGGCTAGATTCCGGAACTGTTTAAGCTATTTATATGCATATTATAGGGATAGTCGAGATGAAGAATATAGGGAATTTGCTACTAAAGGACTTCAGTAAAACAGTGCTAAGTCCAAGATTGTCTCCCTACTGCCCCAACAGTTTCTACTTCAATACCACATATATGGAGATCAAGACTTAATACACCTCCCTTCAACACTCCTTTAGCGTGCCTCAGCTGGCCATGTTTGGGTTTTGGACTTATCTAGAGCTATATTAGAATGAGCAGCTTCTCACTTAGCTTATACCTAAGCTTGGTTAGCTTTCTAAAATGAGTGCATGTTATTCTGTTAAATATTTCAAAAACTTCAGGCTGTTGGACACATTCTGTCCATGCTTCTTACACAGTGAAAGAGTTCCTTATAGAATGTACAGCATCTATTCTATTTGAATCACCATTGCCAAATAAGATTTCAATGCCTTAGGCTTTATAGATTCCAGGTTAAGTTTTCTTTTGATTTTTATTTATTTTTATTCAGAGAGCTGAAACATGAAAGAACCACTAGATGTGTAATGTAGAACTAATGACTAGCTTACATGAAAACAATCAGGGTTAGTTAATGCAATGAAGAGATAGCATACAGATAATTTCTCCCGGTAAATTAAATCACAGATTTGTTTTCTCTACTCATAAATGTGTTTGACTAATTTTCCATTTTAATTTGTCTGGCTACAGTTTCAAGTGTACTAAAGTTTTTGTTATGGCTTTTTCAATAAATGAAAGGGCAGTTTAGTAATCTCATGAATGTAGTGTAGTATACCGTTGATTGATCTTCTTTTTGATTAAGTAAATTTCTTGCTGAAGTTATTTCTACTAGACCTTAAATCACATCTATATATTGTTGTGCACCCTCTCAAATTTTTCCTGACATCCTATTTCCAAAGTGAACTGCTGAAATGCATGCAGAATCTAACAGACTTTCATATGCAATGAGACTAAAAATCACTTTTCTGTTCTTACTCAGTACTCCTTTTATATCCAGTGATTCAATTCCTCATATTTTGCTGCAATATCTCAGTTACTATGCTTGCAAATCCCTTTCAAGATACTACTTTTCAGGATCTAATATTCCTTTTGTAAAGATGGCCTCAATGTCCTTATTTCTTATTTCCAACTATTCTCAATTATGGTAGAAACACTTTGCTTAAATTTAACTTAGCAACCAGACCAAATTGTGCCATATAACTTTTTTATCACTTAACATCCTGTAATCACTTGTATTATCTACATTTTTTTTTTTAAATCGTATTATCCTTATTTACACATAACTGTTGAGCAGCATGAGGCCTGGAAGCAGATCCATGGACTTTTTCCAACATTGTCTTTTTCAGTGATAATTCCCTATTGTCTGCCTGAGAGCTATTTTTTAATCAACTTCTTGTATGATTACTGATGTTCTCTACTTTTGTTAATTATTGTGTGCTACTAAATCAGTTGTTTCTTAATTTAACACATAAGCAGTTATGTTATCAATCAGGATTTCAAGAATTAAGTGAGATTTGGATGACTCTTCTTTCTAAAATCTGTTGAAAAGATTTTAACTCTATCCTATCATTTTACTTTCTGTCAGAAGGACCTCAATCAGATTTCCTTTCTTTTCCCTTAAATTTTAGTATTGGGATAAACGGTAAGTTGTTTGGTCTTTTATTTTTTAGCACAATAATAGCACTTCTCCAGACATCTGGCATTTCCTTTATTTTCAAAGACAGAATCAAAATTGTTTCATAGTCAAGAATTGCTCAGATAATTTCAGAAGAAATACCAGGTAAAAGTTCTGTGTTGTTTGACTTTTTAAAATGTTTATGTCTATCAGTTATTGCTTAAATCCTTCCTATTTACAAACAGTCTGGCTAGTACTATGCAATCTCTAGTGAAGTAAATATCTAACATTACTTCTTTCCAATTACAAAATCAGAGGTGAAAAATTCTAAGTATCAAATACTTATTATTATTCTTGTTTGCTAACTGCAAACATTGCACTTAGTATTTCCTCACTCAAATTTCTTTCACGCCTTTACAAAATTCCCTTGTCATCCCAAGAACCAGCAGCATTTTTTCTGATACTTTTAGTTTCCTTTAACAAATTTCTGCCTATAATCTTTTTATTGTTACCTGTATCTGTTTTTTTTTTCAGCTGATACTTGTATTTTTCCAATCCTGAATTATTTAGAATGTACTTCTAATGTTATTTACAGTATCATTTCATTGCTAAGCTAGTCTAGTGTCTGAACTGTTGATTTAAGGGGTCCTTAAGAGGTTTTGATTCAGCCACTTTGTTTGTTTGTTTATTTGCATTTCTGTCTAGTCTTTTCCTCTGAACAAATTTTACTTGTGCTCTTTCATAGCATGGGTGAACTCAAATTTTTGATACTCCAAGATACAAAGAGGTCTTCGGTGTCTACTTGACATTTGTTTCCTGAGTTCAGAAGTTATATCCTCAAAATCCTCCATCAGCTGCTGTTTGATCTTTAACCAAATTCAAGTACCAGTGTTTCTCCCTGTCACAATCACCAGACACGTAAGTTTCTTCTTTGAGGAAAGTTATCTACATCGTGGTTAAAAGGATTTTCAAACTAGGAATGCTCCCTACATATTCTGACTGCAAGGCATGACCTAAAATGAATTCTTGGAAACTTTTACTACGTCAAATACTACTCCGCAAGAAAGAGGTTATGAAAATTTCCCAACACCTACTTTTAACAGCTGAGTGCTTGTAACAATCTTCTTTATCAATCATTAACAACATGATGCTTCTTGCTGAGCTAAAGAAGCTATCTGAACTCTGATCTTCCATGTTTAATTTGACCACTCTAACAAGTAAACTGCTCGGTGTAAGAGGGAAATGTACACCAACTAAACATTGTGGTTTGGGGCTTCCTGGCAAAATAAAACCAAATGAAATCAAACCAAACCAAACCAAAACCCAAACCCAACCTGATATGAATAATCTGTCCATCTCTGAGTGACTCTGTTATGAGTCCTAGTGGAAACATTTATGTTCCTTGGGCCAAAAGTGAAACACTTAAGCATTGCTCTTGCTTTAGTATTTCTTACTGATTAGTACAGCTGGCTGTACTCAGCTTGCTGGCATCTGTGGATCTTATAAGTAAGTTCTTACCTCTCACAATTTCTTCATGGATAGTAGGTACATAACTTGATGCTGAAACTTCTATGAAGCAGCAAATATACCTGAAACACTAAAAAGCTGAGCCTAAGTAAGTTTCCCTTAGGCTCCAAGCATATTCACCTGCCTATATGTTTACTACGTACGTCTGTAATTTAAAATAGTTATATACTCAACAGTTAAATACTCATATATAAGGTCCAAACTACAATCCTGTACTCTTTGGTGGAAGCCATTCTGTGTTAGGAGACTGTCATTCACAAGGTTTTGAAACTAATAGTAGAAGTTTCTGCGATGGATCCCTAAAACATTACTTTTTCTTTCTGAACACTTCAGACACATGAGCAAAAGTAATTTATCTGTTTAAAGGTAGTATTCTGCAGAACACCTCATTATCTTCTACCTTTTGATGTCTGTTCTCTCAAGCACTGACCTATTTGCATTCAGGCTCCTGTGGTTTTGAGTTATAATCATGCTAAAGCAGGTAGCAGTTTATTTAATGCAGTTTACTGGAGTTTGGAATTAAAAGCAGATTTAAAAAAAGTCATTTTCCATTTTGAGTAAATCATGCCAATCAGTATGCTATCCTTTTGACACTGCTTATGACCTCACTGCTGCTACAGAGCTAGTAGATGCCAGCTGAAAACCAAATATTTTTGCTCTTTACAGATTTAACTGAGAGTGGCTCTTACATAACTATTCTCAACACACAGAAAAGATTTGTTTTCTATAAATGGTTTGTCTAGAACTCAAAATTATATATACCATGTTACAGTTTTCAACTGATAGTAAGGAAAAATAATATTCAAAAGCTGGCACTGCAGTTTGGCAATAGTGAAAAGAACAACAGTTCTCATTTCATGTATGTTAGACTCTTGTTTGTGATAAGAGGTAAAAGTCATGACTCCCTGTCAGGTAATACCTCGATATCTGCATTGATAGTGTTAGCAGTTATAGCTTATAGCTTAGTGTCAGAAGGAATTCCAGATCATTCTAAAGAGATGAGAACTTTTAACAACTGTCTTAAAGATATCATATTACCAGAAAGACAGATTGTGAAGATGAGAAAGGAAGCAAGGACATGCACGTATCTTATTTTTTTCTAAACTAAGTGAACCACAGTCATATGCTACCAACCACTGACTCCCAAAGTAGTAATAGGTAGAATAATCTTGAAGCCTGACTCATTCTTTCTTAAATATCAACAAGTAAATCAAATAGAAAAATATTTTACATGAATACAGAGTAAAATAAAACTTTAAAGAATGTTCAGAATTTCAGGCCTCGATTCTCAAAACACTAATATATGTGGATATCTTTATGTATGCAAGCATTTTCATTTCAGTAGAAGTACATACACCTAAGTGATTGCAGAACTACCTCTCAGACGTTAGAACTGGAAATATCTCTGGCTCCATGTGATCCATCACTTTCACAGGCAGTATGCAGGCTTGTGGATGGATAAACAGGTTATTTTTTTAATAAAACAATCCAATGATTTGGGAGCCTAAGTCTCATCCTAAGTCCCATTTGAAAATTTGAATGATAAGCCTAAGATAACAGGAGGTAGATTGCATCTTACTAGAAAGCACCTGGAATTTTTTGCCAAGGTACATGATGCTTCAGAACATAAAATGACAAGATTAAGATTCTAAAGAACAAGCTAATGGAATGAACTTTAAAAGCATAAAAGTAAACGGAAGGGAAAAGTTGATAAGAACAGGTCACACAAAAGCTGAAAATCTAAAATTAAATATTTAATTAGAACTCTGATTTTGCTTTCAAGGTAGGTGGCATTGCACAGGCTATATTACAATCTTTTATAGCTGTTTTGTTTGTTTGTTTTGCCAAAGAGAATACTGTTTATTTTTAACAGGCCACTTTAATATTAATACATGTGTAATAGGATCAGAACTGAAAATCAGCTAAAGATGGTAAATTTTACATTACTGGGGAAATTACAATTTTTTGTATTGTAAAAACATTTATTTTTAACAATTTACCTACATTAATCAAAAAAGTACAGCATATTTAATAATTTTACAAATTCTTCATAAAAAATATATCTCTGTACAAAAAGTTCTTTTGCACCTACTTCATGTCACAGCAGCATGTAGTGAAATGGCAGAATGAAATACTGGGAATGAAAATTAGATTGACTTGATCATAATGCCAGCGTTCTTCCCCAGCCCCCCCCACCCTCACCCACCCACTTTTTTTTTTTTTTTCCTTTTTAATAACAGCTTTTCTTTGTTTACAAAATATTT
>JANHGB010054571.1:0-23451 GCA_026283785.1 Coracopsis vasa
ACCTCTCCTCTGTCACTATCCCCCATTGCCTTTTGTCCTCCCACCAGGCACCATGGTGAGGAGCCTGGCTCTGTATTATCCATGTCCTCCTTGCCAGTACAGGCAGCCAGTACAAGGCAACTTTATTTAGCTTTAAAAATGTAAACTCGGATTTTCAAATGCATGGATGCAAATAAATATGCCTGGATTGTGTTAGGCATAACAGACCTCACCTTTCACTTTAATTTCAGAAAACTGGACACGTGTCAAGCATTGATTACAAGTGATGGCTTGTTGTTTTAAAACCAACCTCTTCTGCATATTAGCATCCCCTGTAAAATTTATTACACCATTTTGTTCAGACCTCTCTTCCAGCTCCAGGGAAACTTGAACTGCAACTGTACATGTGCCACAAATCAAGAAACAGACATACCAATGTACTTCTCTGAAATACCCCAAATTTGTCATTGTGCTAATAGCCTCCTTTTATAAGCTCCCAATTGTATGTTAGAAGTTCTGGTATTTTCTTTATAGGAAAGGGGTGAAAGGAGTTTTTGCTGCTATCACTGAAAAATGTGTCTATGATTTCTACTGTTGAGAATATTTTATACGTATTAGGGAAGGGGATGGAGGAGGGAAGCTGCTGATTTTAAATGGTGAGGTATTTGGGGATAGCCAGGAGGTCTCTTAGAGACTTGGAAACAGTGGTAGACATAAACCTCTGGCCATTTTTTTTGACTTTATCTAACAATGGCATGCTGGATTCATGCAGCCAGTCCTTTTCTGTACTACCCCCTGTGCTAAGCAAAACTTCCTCTATACTCCCTCCTGCTCACTTTCATGCTCTTGCTTGCCCCTGGGTAAATCTTGCAGCCAGCTTTAGATAAGGTATCACATGGAATTATTAATTATGTAAATGCATAATTAAAACAACTATCTGTAAAAATGCTCAGGCAAACCCTTCCCCTTGCTTGGAGCACTCTGAACTTGTCTGTGTAAAGGAACCTTCGGCCATTGCAAAGAGAAAAACAGGGGATTCTCCTACCAGGAGCAAATCTTTGCCTGGGACACCTGTCAACACTCATCTCTGAGCCTCCAACTCACAGGACAGGGAGATTGCTGAGCACCAGGAATGGGTCATGCACAGCCCAACAAACTGAAGGTGGAATACAAGCTAACAGCAAAGCCAAGCAGTGCTTTAATGCAGTGGTCATCGCACACTGGCATCATCTCCTTATGTTAGCAGTACAAGAGATTTTAGGCTGCTAACTTCTACTACTCTTCTGCTCTCCCCCTAAATTCTGCTCTCTCACATGCCTGTCAGATTCCAAACACCAACTTCACATCTGAATTCAGTAGTCAGCTAGAGACCACAGAAACCCTTAACCCCAAATGTTACTTGTTTTATACATGTGCAAAACTCTTTTGCCCTCTGAGATGTATGCATTTCACTCAGACACTGATGCTGATCATCTCCTTTGTGCAGCCATGTAAAACCCATCATCCTCACCAAAAATGCCTTAAGCGTAGCTGAGCTCAGGCCTTTTGGTGGTAAAATTCCCAGACCATCCAGGAGCCCACCTCTCAACATAAAAGCACAAATCCCTATCACACTCATCTTGGAGCTGGGAATATTGATGCTATGAGTAGGCAAATTAGGAGGTGAGTTTAGGTTGTTTGCTAGGCACCACTCATAGATTATATTAGAAGAGATGCCAGAGAGATTAGATAGAATAGATCTGGGTGATAGCGTAGCAGAAACCTCAGGAATAGGACAGATGTCCTCTGAAGGACATAACTGACATTTAAGACTTTTCAATAATTAAAGGAAAATAAATGCAATCATTTGAAAAGCTAATTCTGAAGGGATTCTGTCTATAACTTGCAGCCAGCCCAAAAGCTTTTTGAATAACACAGTTTCATTTTTACTTTATCCAGTTCTTTATCCATCTTTCAGTTCTTGGAGTGTTCTTCAATTTATCTTAATAAACTAACAGTTTCTAATGCTCTACCACATCAAAAGCTTTTGTAAAACCTTTCGTCTACCATGTCTATTTTGTACAGAAGAAAATTCTTAATAAAAAAAGACGGCATGACCTATTTTTGATAAAGTAAATCCAATGTTCCATTTTCAAAAGTTTTTAAACTTTATACATATAATCTTTCCTTTTTTTCATAGGTATAAACCATGTATCAGATAACCATCAACCTTTAAAATTATTGTACTCAAAAGATAGGTGCCCAGGTCACCCAACCCATCAACTAAGATGTCAGTGAATATATGTGAACATATGGTATCTGCTGCTTTTCTAAGGAAAAGGGAGACGGAGTGGAGAGGAAAGAGGATAAGGTCCTGAGTAGAAAATAAGGTCCTGAGTATGGCAAGGAGGGCTCAGAGCATGGAAAGGCAGGAATAGGGAATGGGGCAAGAGTATACCCAGAAGGATCTAAGGAGGATGTTCAGTCCAGAAGCCTTTACCTGGATCTCAGCTGCCTGCTTACTTCAAGCAAAGAACTTTCATTGCTTGTACATGTACACAACCCAAGGGAATGCTCCAGAGGAAAAAAAAAAACAAACCAAACCCCAAACCAAAAACCCCCAATATATAACATTTATACACCTTGAGATGTGGTATTTGCTTCCCTTAAAGTGCACCACAAACCTACTGAGGTCAGGCTACCACTGGTCTGTACTAGACCAGGCCATTTTTTGGCTGTTTTAAATACAGGTGTTATGTTTGCTCTTCTTCAGTCAGACAGTATTAGTCTGACTTGATAGATTTTTATTCTTATCCCTTTCTTAGGGCTTACAATTTCATGTGTCAGCCTTTTCAGTACTCTGGGATGAAGGTCATCTAGTGTACCCTCCTTGAGCACATTTAGCTCTTTGAATTCTTCTTCCACCTAAGATAGAAAATTCCATTCTAACCGTTTCTAGATACTTTTCCCATTAGCCAAGATGCTTTTGTTCCCAGCTTCTACTTTGTAATCCTAAGTGAAACCTAATGTAAATCAAGAATTTAGTTTAGGAACCATACAGATGTTATTTTTAACCTCATCCTCTTTTCTTTGTTCTTTCTTTTCTCTTTATTGTTGAGAGCAGAGAACATTTTGATGTCTGTTTTCCACTTCCTTTGGAAAAATATTTTGGGTGAAACCTTGACCCTGGTCTTCCCGTTACTTCAACCTTGTGAAAATATTTGCTTTCTCTTTAATATATAGCAAATGAGAGGTGCTCAAAACGTGCTTCTTGGTCATGCCTGATTTTATTGAGCATAAAGCACTCTCTCTGTAAAGGATCCATTTAAAAAGTCAAGTCTTTCTTTATGCTTAGGAGATGTCTTGGTAATACAATTAGAGTATTATTGCTACAAATCTTTCACTAAAGTATCAGCACACACATTTTTACATTGATATCAATGAGAAAAAGGTGCGATGAATACAAAAGACAGAGGAAAACATGAGTACCGGTGTTGTATACTGTGCATAATGTACAATTGTATATAATTGTATTGTATAGAATGTACATTATAGTTTGCAGGATATAGATATGCTAGTTTAGCTGCTGGCCCTAGTGAATATGGAAACAAAATTCTAGGTAGCATTCTGTTTCAGTTAATGGAAATGTTGTGTGGCCAAGTTTTCACATATAATATTGTTTCAATTAAAAATATAGAAATATTTTCCCCTTGCAAGTCATTCTGATTTTTTTTTTAATGCATTTCTTAGCATAGTACCATCTTTAAATTGCTGCAGGAGCTTGTGGGGTTCAAACTTCTCATTTCTTCTGAATTTTTATCTTCCTGCTATCTAAAAATCATGATATTTGATAAAAAACAAAACCCTGAACTCATGAAGAAACACGGGGTTTAAGTTGGAAATAGAAAATTGCTTAGTATGCTAGTGGAAACAAATGGTGATATTTACATAGCCTGTTTATTCTTTCACTTGATTTTTTTTCTTTCTGCTTTTTATGTTTATCGTTTCCATATAGTAGCCATATTCTGTTCTGAGTTGCATTTTTGGGTTTCGGATGTTTGAATTTCCCATCCATAATTAATACTACTCTAATAATCTTTAGGAATGACTTAAAGTACTACTTTAAGTGTCCAGGGCTATTTTTATGAGCTACTGCACTTTAAGCAAGAGTACAGTCTGCACTCAGAGCTCTTTCTCCTCCCTAATCTGCTCCTCCCTACTCTGCTCCTCCCCTCCATTCCCTGTCACCACTGACAGCAGTGGTGATGACCCAGGAAGTATTTTTCCTCTTTTGTACTGTCCTGCTCCATTTCCTTCCTTAGAACAAACTGAAAAGAGAAATCACCGAACTGCAGGGGTATTTGTAGACTTCTGGAGCACAATACAAGTCTCCTCCTGTCAACTGATTGTTTGTTAAATATCTTGTTGAATTTTCAGGGTTGGGTTTTTGTTTGTTTTGTTTGGTTGGACAGTTGGGGTTTTTTTGGGTTTTGGTTTTTTTTCTTTCTGCTCCTCTCACATATTCTCCCTATCCTGTCCTGATTACCTGCCTTCCTTGTCCAAAGCCACTCGGTTTTCTTTCCATTGAGTCTCTTGTAACTAACGTATTCATAAATAAACAGGTGTGTCCCTTGCAGCCTGACCCAGTCTGTCTAGCTGAAGTAAAATCTAAGCTGGTCTTACCTGGGGAGCTTGTTCTTTGTAAACAGCTGAGGATCTCCATTATCAAGGGATAGGGGAGAAGTGGTTTGTGTTTCTAAATGCACAATAAGAGGAATGCCAAAGAGGAATGAACAACCACACTTGCAAATAAGGATCCTGTCTCAGTCTTCAAAGTCATTCTATCCAGAAGAAATGCCATATAGATTCAGTGAATCAACTTTCTGGAGGAAAGACAAGCCAATAGTCTTAAATAGTGTGAGGAATGCTGGCAAGCAAACCACTCCTGAATCTGGGAAGATGTTGGAATGCCACAGCAAGAATAGCAGGCTGGGGACTTGATGCGGTCTTTACCTTTTTCATATTTTGTTAAGGTAAAAAAAGGACACTTCTTTGAACAGCCAGCAGCAGGAGTAGCTCCTCTGAAACCTGCTCTGACCAGAGGAGTGGTCTTGCTGGACCTGCAGAGGTGAAGAAGTTGGAAGCTAGAGAAGAACTCAGTGCTAAGACTTTCCTCGGCATTGCCATGTAACTATTGCACCACAGAAAGGATCAGCTCCAGTCACAAGGGCTGAGGTCTTGCAAAGCTTTGTGTTAGCCCCTTTTGTTTCTCCCTTCACATAAGTTTCTCCTGACAGACATTAAAAGTACTCACATCACACCTTACCTGCAAGCTGCAGGGCTAATAAATACTAGGAAGGAATGAGTCACAATGTCATCAGAAACCAGGTGACACACAAACTCCTTCTAAGTAGTATATAGTCTGAACAAGAAAGAAACAAAAACAAACAAGTCTTTTTGTAGAAAATAACAATTGATGTTTTGACAAAACCAAACAAAATTTGGAGGTTTCTGTGTTTATATTGAACTAAATAGCAAAATGCACTGAGATCAAAGGTTTTAAATTAGACTCTTACAGAAAGTATCTTTTTACTTAGTGGAGAACTGGGAATATTTCTCTCCAAAAGATATACAACCTTAAATGAAATCTAACGCAACAAAACAGCAATTTGAACTCAGAATTGTTTTCCAATATCTGGCTATAGAGCCATATAATCACTGGTGCTGAATTCTTAAATTGAAGTTAAAAAGATAGATAAAGCAATAATATATAAATGGATATCAGTGGAAAATAGAATTATTTAAGGAGACTCATCTCCTTGGTGGATAAAAATAAAATATTCAGGTAATTTTCAAAATGCAGAGCTATCTTATACAATGGAGACAACTAAGAAGTACCATTTGCTAGCCCGCAGTGAATGATTTGTAGTCATCAGGATCCTGCAGGTAATTGAGGATATCTGCATTGACATATTCTGCACTACTGCAAGAATACTATTGTAATGAACCAGCGCGCATACGAGTGTAATTGCCCTCTAGTGCACAGCATTGGAACTGATGCCAACTGTGCCATAGGACCGCACTGCTCAAGAAGGAAAAAAGATTCTGAAAAAGAAATCGGAAATAGGGGGAGTCAAATCCAAACCCCAGTGGCATCAGAGACTCTGACTAGCCATGGATGTGATAAGGGAGGGAATCAGGTTAGTGCACACCAAAGCTGTCCTGTGGTCTGAATCAATATCTCCAAGGTAAGTGGAGAAGAATGAGGGATTTGCTTCAAAAGCTCAGGGCTCCTCCAAACTCAAATGCTAACACAGACAGGGCCATTAGGAGCCTAGGTAACCAAAGGCCTCTTGTTCTGCATCACTTCCAGTTGTTTGCACAGGGTCATCTTTCACGGGAGGCTTAGGGTGGAGTTCCATAACCTTGTAGCAAAATCTGATATTTCTGTTACTGCTGACAAAAACCGAAATGTTCTGAAGCTGCTGATTCTTTCCTGTGTGCAAGAGAATGAGCCCTGTATTCCCCATGCAAATCACAGGATGATCCCTTCCATGCTTGTGAGCAAACGTTGAACTAAAGTCTGAAGTAGCTTCATAGCTCCGGCCACCTAGTTGGATATTTTCTTGGTGTTATTTCATACTACATAAGATGTAAGAATTTGCCAATAAGAGAAGGGAGTTGCTAGATAAACCATTGCACAGGAGCAAGGTACAAAGGAGCGAGTTTACACAGCAGATGGGAGATGGTGTTATGGCAGCATGAAGATGTAAGGGTGAGAACACAGACAAATCGGAAACCAGCTTCACTCATTTGACTGCTCATGGAATAGCCATGATGGATGAACAGAGGTAGTGAGGAGTGGAGTCCCTGCCATCCTCCCCAGGTAGGCAGAGCTTCTGCAAAAGCTGCATTATAACTAGCGTTACAGCAGCATCCCCGCCCTGGTCCCTCACACAGCCCCTGCACCTTCCCCCAGTAGAACTGGTAGGGATAGAAGGCAAATACTAAAGGACTTTTTTTCTATTTATTAAAATTTCCTAACGTGTTTTCACTGATCTTGTTTTCTCTAGCTGCAAAGTAGCAGTCACTATTGTTTTAATTAATTTACCTTTTCTTGATTGCTTCAGTCCTAATTCCAGTTTGCAGGAATGAGCTGTCCATTCTTTGTGCCTCACTACACTTCCCTATAACAAGCTGGGTTCAAGTTGTTGAATTTTCTTAAGGTCAGAATGAAGTCTGGATTCCTTTCAAGCCACTGGTAAAATTCCTACTGACTTTCACATAATTTTGTCCCTAGTGATTTCAGTATACAGCATCTCTTCACTATCTGTCTTTATGTAAGACCTCATCAAAGTTTCAAATCTGCCAAAACTCTATTTGAGAGTTTATACTCTTACTAATAAGATCTACAGGTTTTTAATTCATCAACTTAAAAGAAACAAGGCCATTTCTGCAGATCATTTTCCTGGTTATTGCACCATTGTCTTTCTTTTCAGAAAGAATAAATACGTTTCCAACGCACTTAGATCCTATCTACAGTAGCACCAAAGAAATGGCCTCTGCCACCAGACATTTGCAGCAAAACTGTGTTATTACATTTAAATTTCCAAGATGCAGTAGCCAGCAAGTTACTAGAGTTCTATTATAGTTGTGATCCATGAACTGCACATTGTTATGGTAATGACAATTTTTTTCTTCCCTTTGAAGTAGCAATGTAAATACAAAGAACATCACATTGGTCTTGGAATGATATTTTCTTTGCTTCCACTTTGTGTACCACGCAGTAATCAGAATTGCATAAGAAAAAATTAAAACACGATGTAGCTCATTCAGTGTTCCTGCTAGCTTAACAAAGGTCAAAACTAAAACAAAGCATCTGTAAGTACTAACTTCAAAGTAAGTCAAGTAAAACATAAATGGTACTTTACCTGGCAATCAGCCATGACACCCAGGAATGTGGTCTTCAGGTTCAACGATGGCCCTGGGGCAGAATCCCTATCAACAGAACTGTGCTCTGAAAGCATCATGATGGTTTACAGTGGTGGTAAAAAAACATCATTGTTTCTTCATATAGTCATAATAAAATATTACAGCTGACCAGATGGTGGAGCAATTACATTTCCATAGTTCTAAATGGCTATTTAGCTTATCCACTTGTGAACTGTTAATTAAAATTGGAAAAGATATCATTCACACTTAAAGGGAAGACATAACTATATGCTTAAACAAAGACTTGAAAATTTTATTAAACCAGAGATCCATTACCTTCACCTTCGCACCCACCCCAGTAAGAAAGAAAGTCTTTGACAATAGGGCTGTGGCATAAGCAGATGAAAGGCAGGGAACTCAGGGAGCTGAGCTGTCCTGAGAGCACATGTGCGCAATAAATCATGTTGTTTGCTGCAAACGAATGGAACCCCTCCAGCTGCATGGGTGAACACATGCTGCACTGAAGATCACTCACGCACACAGAGAGAGAGCGATGAGATGCTCTGTGAGTGTACTCCCTCCCCCAGAACCAAATAGTATTAACACTGACAACACTGTGCCATCAGGTCACATTTGTGTGGGTATTTGTCTTAATTCACCTGTAAACACAGTCTATGGGTTCAGCTTTATGGAATGGTTAATCAGTGTGCTATTAAATTCTATTACAAACTAAGGTTTAATTTAGCCAAACAGATACACAGTTTGAAATACTTATCTATTAGGATATGATATGATATGAATATGATATGATGTTAGGATATGATCTAGTCCTATATTGTCATAAAGTGAATTTTTTCACCATTGCCTTGATACGGGTACACAAGAGCTAATTCATTAACAACCAAAAGAGTCTTAGGCCTGAAGTGAATAAGGCAGGGAAGGCTTTTAGGAAGAAGCAGTATCTTTTATTGGACAATCTAATTTAAATGGAAAAAGAACAGATGATACTTCTTTACGACAAAAAGACGAGAGTAGAGAGGGGTTTAATGTAGCTTAATGCATTCACTTTAAATCTCTCTCTTTAGTTAATTCAAGTTAACTTTCCTGAGTGCCTCTGTGTAGATTAACCCTCAGGCTTCTGCAGATGGAGCTGCAAATGCCCTCAGCTCCCACCCAGCGTCCAGCTGAAGCCATTTGAGTTTCAACTCTTCTGTGATATCACTCCTTTGAAAGGGTAAGGGACAGATTTCTCACCACCATCGGGCCACAGCTGTGGTGTGCCCCGTGCTACCAGAGGGCAAGGAGGACGTGCATGCTCACTCCTGTGATCTGTGCAATGCCCTGTCTCCCTTTTCCCCCATCCTGTTGAATCATGATTCTAATTCAGCTGGAGGACTGCAACTGCCTCAAGCCTGTATGGGCTTTTCTCTGCCTATGGAGCAGGAAAGCAGTCTACTCTCATTGTTCATGAGGCTAAAATGACACAAAACAGCTTGAATGTAAATTAAAAAATAGAGGAAGGAAGCCTATGTTTCATTGACCATACAACGACTTCAGGCACCAGCAGAACTCTATAATTAACATGATCTTTGTAACCTGGGTTCATTGAGAAAAAACAGACTTCAATAACTGGAGTTTGATCTCATTTGACAGCAATTAACATACTAAATACTTATATAATTTACCTACTGGGGGTGCTCAATGTACATTGCTGATCATTTCTGCCCATTTGATTTGTCAGTCATTTTTTAAGTCTTCCTTCTGTTAAATGTAAAGTATTTGAGGGAGTCACAGAAGAAGTGACCTGGCCACCCATACCACAAAGACTGCACCATTGCTGTTTAGAAGCAATCAGCCAAGTAATTTACAATTTTTCTTTTTCAAAGGTTTTCTTTGTTTCCTGTTAAAGTTCCCTATGACAGTAACTTAAAATATATGGAATTAAATGTTAGAAATAATGTTTCTGTCCATTAGGGAAGATCTTTAACTTAAATTGTCTCCCATAGAGACTACCCTTTCAGACCTGTCCCCTGTTTCTGATGGAAAGCTCCCAGCTTTATGACTACCCTTGCTCCAGATCCCCAGGCTCTGCTGCTCCGTCCCTCTCAGGAGCATCTCCCCTTTGCATGACTGGGGAGGCGATCACAGCAAGGTTCTTCTCAGCTCACTGATCAAGAGCACTGCTCTTTTAAAGGACAGGCATAATATTTGACTTCCTGAGCAATCTCCAGGGCAGTAATTGGAAGTAAATAAAATGGCAAGTGATCAGCTAAGGAAACCTGTTTTTTTCCTTGTTGTGGCAATTTCTGAATGAAGATCTGGAACAAGAGCTCTTTCTCACAGCTCCTGGGTCCTCAGCTAAGACCTTATTAGGGTTATTTCCTGATGATTCCTTAGGCGTCATCATTTCCTGGCTCCTGTGTCCCTTTATTTTAATTCTGTGGCTGTCCTATAGAAGCCTCTCAGGTAGTTTAAACTCTGCCTTTGATGGCACTACTGGCATGCAGTGAACTAGCACTCATATTCATATCCAAAGTCCTGGACAGACTTGTACAGCCTGCCCTTAAGCCTGTTTTTACCTCCAGGGCTTCACTCAAATATCAGTGAAAGGTAGCACATGATGTAAGTATGAAGAATTGGATTTCTTAAAAGCGTTAGAAAGCATGGGCTTTCAATGAAAAATAAGGGGTAAAAGTAGAACTAGTTGCTGCCTCTTGCTTGAGCCATGTCTGTAGAACTCCATTAAAGAAAAAGAGAGTCCGAGCTCCAACAGCAGAGCCAGCTCGAGCCTTTGCACTAGGGAAGGCCAAGTGGTTTAGTTTCTATTTTTAACACTTTGTTTATAGTGAAAAGCAAGTGAGTTGGGTCTAGCTATATTTTACCAAAAAATGCATCTTTAAGTGGGAACTGTACAAAACGTACTAGTACTCAAAACTCCCAAATTTAAGAAAGCTATAATTAACATTGAATAGAAATGCTTATGATGCAAGTTGGAGGTACCATACTCACTTTTCTTCATCTAGAGAATACCAAGTTACTTCACAATGAATTATTGTAGGAAGATTTTGGTGGTTATTTTTTGTTCAGCAGTGTTTGTGCTCATTCTGCGTTTAGTGAAGTGGGGCATCCACATGACTGTGTGTGCTTTGGAGGCAACAACTGAAACCACCATGCTGAGAGAGTCTATGGATATGACCTTTAGCAATATGTTAACAGTCCCACTTGCAGACTATTTGCAGGAATCAGTTTTCCTTTCCTTCACTTCAAAGTTGGATGCTGAATTACATGACTCTCCAGTTCCTTTGACTGGTCTTTCTGTTCTCTGAAGATTGACTCATTTCCTGTATTTGAATAAGATAGTAAAAGTGGATATAAAATATTATTTTGCAATTGTAATCAGAATAGCTCTCAGTGTAGATATTAATAGTGAATTCTAAGACTGCCTGATAACAGCTGAATTTATGCTTTCATGGGCTAGATTCTGCTCTCATTTATTTCATTGTAAACCCAGAGTAACTCTCAGAAGTCAACAGACTTGCTCTGGATTTCTGCAAAGAGAGCAGAGGTCTGCCTCTTGCTCTGTGTTTCTTCTGCACTGATGGGGGTGACATCATCAATCTGGATATATGAATCACGACGTAGATGAATCAGGCAAAATTAAAAGCAGCTCATTCTCTAAACAGAAACCTCTGCTTTTTGGATACATTTGTATAAAGTGATCCATTACCTCACTGCCTCTCTGACCCTGGTAGATCCTATTAACACCTCTATCAGCTTTTACCTGTCATTTTTCACTGCAGTTCATACAATGTTCTCCAAAACACTGAAGCATGAAAACTTGCAGTATTCAAAACAGAGGTACAGAAACAACAGGCAGAAATGAGGTATCTTTTATCAGGCAGGCATGTGGCTCTTAGACTTTTAAGGAGAGGCTGTTGAGCAAGAGCTCTTTTGGAATGCAGTTTGGCTGTTAATTCTTGATTTTGCCAGCTGCTCTGTTGCCTCAGACTTTGCAGAAGTGTGTGCATACCCATGTGTGCATATTTGAAGCAGTGTGGGAGGATCTTGTGCTGAATCTTGTTTTGCTAGTTAGAGTTCAGAGGCTGAACTGCAGAGTTTAATTCTGAAATTTACCTCTCTCATTAATTCAGATCAGAAGTGTTCCTTTGGCACACTTTCCCTTAAGCATACAGAGCTAGAACATCAAAACCAGTAACACATTGGAATTTCATCCGATCATCCAATGCCAGTTGTTTCCTCTTTTGGTGCAAACATCTATCATGGCTTCTTTATTCAGTCTACAGAAGGAAGAGAAAACACAAACCTCTCTTTTTTCAGACCAAGGCAAGTAGCAGAGAGTATGCTCTGCCTGCAGGCTGAGGCCACTACTGCAGTGTACATTTTGAATTACTCTTCTGTCTCAGAGAAGTTAGATGTTAAATACAGAGCTTCACATTTCTACATTATCCCCTCAATTCTGTGGTGACTTAAAGATACATTTGGTGTCTCTTTTGTGGGCTACAGTGTGTGAAGTGCATTTGTGGTCTGCTTGTTTCCTAGTGTGTATGTTCTTAGGGAAAGGAGACGAAAGGCAGCCTGATGTTGAGGTGCTGCTAGAGACTCCACAGAGGTCAGAGAAGTTCAAGGTTATCTGTTGACACTCATTAGTATATGTGGATGACATACAATCTTCATGCCATCCCAGCTTCTCAGCGGATGTCTGGCTCCTGGGCCTCCTAGATGATTCAGAGAGCATTATTGTCATGACCAATGCCAACATGACTGCCTCAAAACCTTAGTCCAGTGCTAACTCCATCGCCTGCTCTCGCAGCCCTTACAGCCATCATTCATCTGGCTGAAGGCCCTGGTCCTCTCTTTGAGGAATTCTCCCTAGAACAATGAGTATGCATGACATATGCCAAATAATAATGACCTTCTCAATGACCTAAATGGGACTGTGGGAGGTAGGGCTGATGGACCTAGCTGGATGCCAGTTCATTATTAAGGCTGGGTTTAAAAATGACACCATTTTAGTGTGTCATAGCTTGGCAGACTCTGCCTGTTCAGAGGACCCTTGCAAGGGATCTCACTGGGGGGTACTGTAGAGTGAAGAGCTGTCAATTCATGTGAGGAGGTCTACAGGCAGAAATATTTTATTAATGAAGTGTTTGGCTCTGTTGGATGCTGTGGGAGAGCAAGGAGGATTCGCTCGTGCTCTTCTCACCTTGAGTCAGACAGAGCAACTGGAAATGATCCAGTGCCTGCAGGAGCTTGCAATCATGGCAGAGAACAGTTAACGTGAAGGGCTGCAATACAGCTCTGAGGGATGGGGAACCTTTCTTGTCCAAAAAAAAAAAAAAAAATAAAAAAATGGTGAATTTGTGTTTCTTGGATATTATGTATGAATATCAGATAAAACTTAATTTGAAAAAAAAAATGCATGGTAAGATGTTTGGCACATACAACAAAAGGCACCGATGGACATAGTCTGGCATGGACTAAGTCAGGTGCAGCTATTTCTTAAAGATATCTGTCTCCTTTGGGTTTGACTGTGATCACAGTTATATTTCCAAATATGTACTTGCTGATGTTTTCATTTCTTCAATGCTGATGACATAAAAGATCTTTGCACTGGCTATGTTGTTTGCTGAGGAAAATTCCACTTGAACTCCAAAGGAATCTGAAGAATTCTGACAGAAAGTTTGAGGGGGCAGGATTTTACTTTGCACTTTCTCTTGACTTAGGTCTGCTCCCTTTGAAAACAGCCGTAAAGCTAACATTGATTTAAATGGAAGTGTAAGTAAATCAACCCCGATTGCTTTTGGAAGCCCTGCCCTGAAAATTCTGAGTTTGAGAAACAACTGATTTTATTTCTGCTGCTACTTTGTGCCTTACAGTTTAAAAAGAAAGAGCTGCCTACTTATATTTCCATTAGTGTGAGTTAAATTGGTTTTTTATAATCTTTTGTTTTGTTTACCTTTGATTTGTAAAGTCTGGAAAAAATAATGCTTTCAAGAGATTGCACCCAGGAAAAGGAAAGGAAACACCGTCCTAGTGTTGAAAAAGCTTATTTTAACATTTTGGAATGGGTTTTGATAATTTATTTTTGTGTGAGTTTTAAGAAGCAATATGTAAACAGAAGCAATATTAATTTTAAAATAACAAATTGAATTAAATGTTCAAATTATTTAAATGAATCATTTTTACCCAGAAAAAACTTTCTACCTGAAACTTATTTTTCTGGCTAACTTAAAAAATGTTTGCCATCTCTTTGAATTCCTTTTTAGAATTTCCTGGAAAATAGAAAATGTAGGTCCTGACAGTTGTAATATGTGGGAGATGTTTCATTTAGCATTGCAGAATGAAAGGATTGTCATATTTGCAGAGCTGTACTCTTGCTAACAAGATTTGCTATAACATGGTTGAATACAAGGTATTTTCATCTTCTGGAATAAAAAATGTTGCTCTTATTTTTAAGGCAGAGACATGAATTTTGGAGAAAAGGGTTGAAATAATTCGGGCTAAAAATAATTGAGCTGCTACTGTGGTAGTTTGCAGATGAGAAGTTTTTGGTAGGATCAATAGGGAAAAACTAAGTAGATGCCAAATTATATTAAGCATTAGTGGGATTGCTACTGGAAGAAGAGCTTGTGCTTGTCTACCTGCTCTTGAAAAGCACCCTGACATAGAAAAGTTACAAGAAAAAAATCTGAGAAATCTGTCCACAGTAAGAAAGTCTGTCCATGGTAAGAAGGTAAAGAGGTGCCATCTTTTTCAGTTTATCCAGAAGAAGATGAAGAGCAGGCTTGACCATGGTCTGTAATTTCTACAGAGAAATGATTTCTGATAGCCCAGGGCTCTTGAACTTTGCAGACCAAGACACAAGTAGGTAGAAAAAAAACCAGACTAAAAATAAGGCAGTTTTATGGTGATGCTAATTAACTTTCAGAACAACTTGCCAAGAGATGGAGTGGATTTTCTGTCATTTGAAATCTCTAAATCAGGATTTTTTTTAATTTTTTTTTTTTTTTTTAACTATGTATCTTCCTGCTCATCCTTAGGATATAGACATTGCACAGGAATTACCAGCTGGAAACCTCTGTCCCATGTCATGCAAGGTATTAAGATAGTCCCTTCTGGCTGTAAGTCTGTGCATATATGTTTTACATAGAGGTGAAAAATAAAAGAATAGAAAGAACCAGAAAGAAAGGTGCAGGGGTTGATGGTAGAATTGTCTGGTTACTGGAGATATTATTATTCTTTAATATTCAATTTTTAATTAATTTCTTTCAGGCTCAGTCTTGAAAGGCTTAGGTCTTAAAAATTAAACTAAATAAGAAGAGAATGTAGCTGAAAGGATTTGCTTTGGGATGGGTGTTGCACATAAGGCACAGCCAGAGGTGCTGGGGGTGGGGAGGGAAAATGGAGAATTTGTGAATTAAGAGCAGGCAGGCAACCTGCTTATCGTTGCTGTTGTTCTTAAATCTGTAGATTCCAAAGGGAGTGGATTATATTTATACAGATGTATAGAAAGAGGCTTTTGCTTGAAACAGCTCCTAATGCAGGTGAAAACCATGTATTGATTACTTAAAGAAAGTTAAAATAAAAGCAATTTTTTCCCCATTTCCACACATTGCAGCTTTTGGCCTATCCACTCACAGCTAAAAAAGCATTCTTTCCTGATAATCAAGCTTCAGCTGTCTGAATTTCAGGCCGAGCCTCTCATCTTGAGCTTTGCTGAAGAGCTTCTTTAATTAACCATTATACCACAGATGTTATTGATTTTTTTTTTTTTCAAATCTGGTTGAAACATCATTGTGCTGGATCGTCGCCAAGATGAAGGCCTGAATTTTTTGTGCACTGCTTTTACTCCTTCTGCATACCTTATTAGTCTCCATGTCTGTTAAGTGCAACCCGTAGTATTGACTCAGAAAATATAGCATTGATTTTTAGCCTTGCAGCCGTGATCTAAGGGCTCCTAATTTGGAATGTGGAAACCAGAGTTCTGCGAGAAGCTATGTTACTGTACACTTCCTACAAGTAAGACCTTTCACTCTCTTTACCTTTTTTCCAGACTTTTGGTGTGATTTAAAGTTCTCAGAATTGTTTTGTTACAAGAGGAACAGAGCAGCGTGTCCAACACATCTGCTTACATGTGTGTAAATAAAAATATGTTTATATATGTTAAAAAATATATGAGTAAATAAGAAGTCTGATTTGCAAAGATGCTGTTCACCACAGTTTGTAATGATTTCATCCAGGTTGCAGCAGCTTAGCTTCTCCACAAACCTGTTTGCTTATCTTTAGCTGTGTAAGTGTCATGTGGAGAGCTAAATTTTGCTGCCCAATGTTTTGGTGGTGCTGTTTTAAAATTGAGTGCGTTTTTCTCTTTTAGACTCTTAGTGGGATATGTGGGTCACTTATTAGCATGGTGTAACACCTCTGGTAGAATTAATTGTTGAATTTAAGGAGGCAGTTAAATCATGTCTGTATTTTTGGGGGGAGTGGGGGCATTGTATGTTATTCTTTAGCTTTTCGGAGAAGCTGTGTCCAAGCCTTGAGTGAATCTCAGCCGTCCTAACAACAGTGCATTCCTTTCAAAATACGTCTTCCTCTGATGATGAATTCAAGAGCTAAAACAACGACAATAGGTTCTTAAATTCTGATAAGATTTCTCTGAGTTTAGTGATACGTTATTTAAACATAATTTGGAGCTTTTAAAATACTGTAATGGCATCTCTTGACCTTTCCAAAATCACATGGAGCAAGAGATGGTGAAAAATGTTTATTTACTCTGCATTAGAAGCTAAATCCCTGTTCCTTCTTAGAACCGGTAGTTCTTTTATACTGGGGAACTCATGCATGGCACTTCCATTCTTCAAACAAGAGCTAGACAGTCCTACTTGAACTGCAGAAACAATGACCTGCAGTCTATCCTATGCCTGAGTGATAAACAACAATGCAGACCTCTTGACAAGCTCTGGCATCAAGCGTGGAGTCTTGCAGCTCAACATGTCTGCTGAACAGAAGTTAGAAAAAGAAAAGATCATCTTGTAAACAATTAATTAATGTTTGTCATGAATTATCATTTTTACTTCCTTCTCAAGAGGCTCAAAGGGAATAAAAAGGCATTTTTGCAGGTGGTGGCATTCAAAGTAAGGGCAATCAAATGTTTGAGAGCAGTGGCACAGCACTTTGAGTCTCTAAGGGTGAATGGTGCTAGGATTAGAGCACAGCAGGGGGTTGAGGGTTTCAGGTGTGAAGCTTAATGTTTGTGATCAGCAAAAAAAAGTCTTGAATTTATCTAAACTGCTCTTCTGCTAACAGTACTTCTAGCACATAAATGTTCTGAAAGTGACAAGTGTTCTCATTGCTCTTCTAATGCAAACATGATCTGCATTTGAAAGATGCATCCCTTTTGCCTAAATTAGAATGTGCATCACAAAGAGCGTAAGATGATGACCCAAAAACAGTTCTTTACTCTCTCTCTCTCTCTCCCCCCCTCCCCACCTCCCCTCTTTCACACACATACACACACACACTTCAATTCAAGATACAGCCACAAAAATGCAAACTTCCACTCCTTTTTACACAGCTACCAGAGCTGCCACTCTGTCCATTATTCTGCCTGCACCGCAGGTTTGTAATTAGGATGCTTTACCACCGGTGCTTCAGTTCTTATCTGGCATCATTCACACAGAGTTTCGTGTCTTTGCAGCGCTGTGCACGAGTAGCTCAATTTTATTTCGGTCAAGCAGTTTTCAGGGATTTTATGCTGTGCCATCCTAATGCATGCACACTCCTTACCTCCTCCCCCTGCTTATATTGCTGAGCACCACAGAGAAGATAGCATGATAGGAGTCCTACCAATAAATTTAAGCTATTCTGAGGAAATTAATGGGTTTAGGATTTGCTTAAGAACATTTTCTATTACTGGGAAGGAAAAGAAAAAAAAAAGGTTTTAGTAAATAAGACTAATAAACAGATTGTACAAACTAATTTCTATCTCTCCTGGGACCACCTATTTTGCCTTTTTGGAAAATGGTTTTTCCTCTAACATTAAATAAAATCTATGTGAGCAGCAGGAAGAATCTGTCCCTAAGAAAAAAAATGTTTTGCAACATAGGTTAGAAATGAAAGCAGCAAGGAAAACAACTCTCAGATGTTATGTACAAATGTAGGGAAACCTGCATGGATCCTCTGTTTTTGCTTCAGATGTTTTCATGATGCAGTATGCTGTTACAATTTGCCATCCGGAGGGAGCGTGCTGTGTTCTAGAATTTGAAAACTATTGAGGCAGACAGTGCAGGCTGCAGACAGCAACCATAAAGGTAACTATATATAGGTATATTCCTACATCTTAACTGAACAATCAGAACAGGAAGTATTGTGTAATGATTTACTTCAGAGGCCTGAGCTGGCCATCTAAAACTGGGTGAATAACTTCAGCTTTCAGTTCATAAACTGGTCTATTTGTAAAATAAGATTTTTAATTGGTATAGAAGCCAATTATCTGGGTATTTTGATATTTGTCATTGCCATAAATGAATAAATTATTTTTATATATATAAATTTTTATATATATGTATGAGATAGAAGAGAAAGAGTGGTGAAGTAAAATAGCTTCATTTTTTCCAGTCTGTCACATAAACTGGTACGAACTGACAGTAATTGATTAGCGTATGTTTACATCAACTAATGTCTGAAGTTCAAGGACTAGATTTCTGTTCGTCCTAAGGTCCTTTCACGTTTCTTTGGCAGAGTGTCAGGGACTCCATGATGCAGCACTTTCTCATCAGAAAAATCTCTGTTTGTCAAATTAGTTTTAATCCATGCTGTGGAAATACCTGTTTCTAGGCAGTGGTGGCAAGAGAAAGCCTCTCAGCTCTAGTTTAGCCCAGGGCTATGCTCTGCAGGAGTAACCAATCTCCACCTCAGAGTTCACACTCCACTGGATTTAGGCAAGGATCTGGACATGGTGTTTCCAGCTCCGGTGAGTCCCTAAACCCCTCTTTCGAGTGCCAATCAGCTGGGCTGGAGGGAGTCTCTCTCAGTCTCTCTAATTTGGAGTTGTTCCTTTTTGGTTCATCCCTGGCCCCCACTCAAGCGGAGGGCTGATCTCTAGGATCCATCCATGTATCCTCACCCTTCCTTGTTGATTCTTTCTTGTTTGCTTGCTTTTTGCTGAAAGATCTAAATAGGAAAGAAAGGTCTTCCTGAATCCCAGTAAATAATGGGGAAAGGTCTGAGGCCCAGGAAAAGTTTTCTGCCCAGCTTAGTGCAATTCCCACAAAAAGATGAATTTGAATAGAGAACCCATAATTTATATCCCCACTCTAAGGACCATTTTACACTGTCAAAGTGGCTTCAGGGGTCCCAGAAAGGACAAGAATCTGGTCCAGATTGTTTCTGCCTGAATTCCTGTGGCTGGCCACTCATTAGGATGGAGGCAGGAAATAAAAAATATCAGACAGTGCCGTGGGACTGTTTGTTTGTTTGCTTTCCCCCTCTCTCCAACTGCCCCTCCTTGCCTGACATAACTCCCCCCTCCTCTCAGAGGGACCAGTGTTTGGGGGGGACTGAGCTGGGACCTTTTCTCTGTGTCGGTCAGGTGCCGTGTCAAAACACTCCTGACTCCTGGAAGTCATCTCTGCTGAATCCCGAGGCTTGCCAGTGCCAGTCAGCTGCTGTTTGAACTAAGTCCTGACCGCAAAATCAAAAGTGGGTCCAAAGAAAGCTGTAAACAGTGTGCAATGAGCCATTTGAAGGCAGCTGATGCCTCATTTGGGGTGACATGTTGTGGCTGATGAGTGTGGATGATGTGGGGTTTTCGATAAGTGCCTCATCAGTATCCTCATCATGATCGTGTTGCTCAGCCACGGCGTGTGCCCTGACTTGATTGTAATTGCCTGAATCTGCTCCTGCTGCTCAGGAGCGCACAGTAATATGCAATAAAACAGCAAGAAGTGAATGTTAACCATCTGAGTTCTGACATGGCTGCTTGCAGTTCAAGTTTTCCATTAAGGACAAAAAAAATCTATATAGACACACAAATATGGATATATAATTGCATGTTTAGAATAATTATTGTTTGTATATGCAATAAACTCATTTTATAAATAATGCATGATGGCCATATACAGATATATAGATAGATATACCTACATACATTTTCTCTCTGACACCTGTATATACCATATACAAATGAACATCACATGCTCATGGTGTGTAGGTAAATAGTAGAGGAATGAAGAGCATCAGGACCATGCTTTGATTCAAATTTTTAAAAACATAAGCAGAACGTGTAGTTAAATCTATGCATAGTCTTCATAAATCTTAATAACACGTGTGCATACAGATAAGTAATTGATTTTTAGATGCAGTTAATCTACTCATGTAAATGTGTGTATGTGTACTTATGCAGGTGTGTGTGGGGGGGTAATGTACACAAGCATATGTGCTTTGTACCGCTAAATTAGTCTTCAGAGAGAGCACAATTTATTTTCACAAGTTAGCCAGTTTGGATTAATTCCATAGCATAACTGGCAAGGAAAAAATGATCCCAAACCCTAAACTTTCTGAATCCTGTGCCTGTGAATCTGACAATACAAAGTACTGAGAACTTGTGCCCAGGGGAAGCTTTTCACATCAGAAACTTTTTGTAAGGTGGGAATTGTCATTACCCTGTTGGGGTCCCAATGTATGAGAGGGGTTCTGAAGTGGTATATTCATGCCCATTGGTGGTAACAGAAAGAGCAAGTTTATTGTCAAAAAGTAGAATGCAATTGGAACAGGGGCTATGCTCCTTTTTAATAAACAAGTGACATGGATAGTGTTCTTGACTTTAAAAATATATTCAGCTTTGGTTATAGGTCAGAAAGGTAATAAACCAAACAGATTAAGGTTGTATAATCATGATCTGTGGTATCTCAGAGTCTCATACTACGCCCTTGCAGTCAACAACTTTGGGGTTCCTGTATGCAGCTGTTTTTTTGGCATAGTTTGGGGGACATTTAAATCATAAAATTTACACAGGCAAACTCTTTTTGCATTCAGTTAGTGCTTGATGGAATGAACACGTGAGTTTTCTTCATTTCCACGGTGTTATTTAAGCATTTCAGCAAAAGTGCACCAAAATGTTTCCAAAATATTATTTGCAGCTGCTGTTGCTACTGTGCATCGTCCTGCGTGCTCTGTGTCTGCGTAAAGAGGCTACTGCTGTAAGGTATGGTCTTGCTACACAGAAAGATCAGTGTTAAAGTGAAGGCGGAGAAGAGAGTGGTTGTTATTTGCAGACCAAAATCACCAGGGCGTAGGATTTTGAAACCCTTTAAAAATAATTCTCTTTCCCCAACTCAAGCAACATTTGCACTGCCTTGGAAATATCCTTAATATCTTCATTACAGAAAACAAATCTGTGCAGATTAAACACTCTAAGTCTGACCATTTGAGAGGTAAGACAATCATTATAATTATAAATACTTTTGTTGTCATGTGTGATCAAGTGGATTCGTTGTTGTAGCTTAAATATATTAACTTTAACCCTTTTTAATTACGGATTTAGCACAAAGCTGACGGAGTCCCTCCTAGAATCCCACATTCACCCTGGGCCTCTCTTTATGCTCAAAATATGTAGACAAATAGAGAGGAATTCCAAGGAGGATAGAAAACATGACTGAGAAGTTGGAAGGATTTGTTTATGAGGAAAGATTAGAAGAATGAAATGGGGAGCTTTAGTTAAATGGGATTAAAAGCAACTAATCCGCACAGCATTTGTGGTTTCAGTGGATGAAAACTCATCTTTCCTGTTAAACTATGCTTCATTCTCCAAACTTGTATATCAGACATCTGATTACTGCTTTACTTATTTAAAAATAACTTATACTACCAACAATTCTGATTTTTCATCATTTTAAGAAAAGAACCTGCTTTTGTTCAGCAGAGCAAAGTGATAACAAAGGGATGGGTTGTAACTGGCTACAAGCATACAGATTGTTCAGACAAGGAATGGCATTTCTTGACTTGGTAAATATTGATTCTGATTATCAGCAGAGAGAATTTTTTAAAGGGAACAATAACTGGGCAAAAGCCCAGATTTTCTCTCATAACACCTACAGGTAGTAAAAGAGTTTTCCAAAAGGGGGGCTAAGATCTCCTTTTCAAGAAGCACAGGCTACCAGTCTGGATTAAGAACTGGGGCAAGGTTTAACACTGAAAACAACCTGACAACCCTGAGATGTCGGGCTCTCGAATTAAATAATTCTTGCACTTGGTATTTTTTTCTTTTTGCTCTTTTGTTCTTTTTTTCTTCTCTTTTTTCTTTCTTCTTTCTTTTTTTGTTTAAGTATCCATTACCTTCACACACATACAAACAACTTCAGATGTGATTTATTATTATCATCAGAAACTATCTTGAGAAAAATTTCTTTGTGAGTTTTTCCTGGGACTTTCTAGACATTCAGAAAGAGGCAGCATGTGTCCTGAAAAGTTTTTATACTAATTTAAATTAACTCAAAGGGAACAGCTTTATGCAAGCATAAACCAAAATTAATGCATTGATGAATTGGGCCCTACATCTTGGACCTTTCTGAGACCTAAATAGCAAACCACAGAATCTCAAATAGAAGGAAGATGCAGCCCGGTGTGAACTGGCTGATTTGTTTACTTTGCAGGATGAATGTATCTCCACAAGAAAAGTTTTCTTAAGAAATGGAGGATAAACAATTCTTTCAAATTGCAGTTTCTGCTTACAGCTCATGACAAGAAAAATGTTCTTTTCTCCTCAAAGATTTGTGTGGCATCAGGATTCCTTTGCATAAAAGAAATACTCCCTAATAATAAGATATAAAGGAGAGTAAAACAAAACCAAAACCAATAAAACACAAAACAGAATGAAAACCTAAGATTCAGCATACATCAATTATAAAAATTATTTTTATAGTCTGTGTTGTGTATAAACAAATGTATAGATTTTGTTTATCTGTATTGTTTAGAACTCCTATCAAGTCCTGTCTGTGCCAGCTGGGATCAACCAATTCAGTACATTTGGATGTCACTTCTAATTCCAACCTGGTAATCTTGAGCTTGTAAATGTTAATGCAGCATTTCTTGACAAATGATCAAAGAAATCCTACCAGATCCAAGCTGGGCTGCAAATTTGTCCTTCCCTCCTTCTTGAAACCCTCCAGTCCTACAACACACATGGTATTATCTCAGATTTTTCTTTCCTCTGCCCAAGCAGTATTCCCAAGAGGGTGGAAGAAACTGTTCCATGGGCTAGATATGCTCACCAGGTTGCCATCCTCGAAACAAAATAAATTTTCAGAGATACTGATTTTGTCCAAGCAGGCATACCAATAGCTGAATAAAGTGTTAATTGCCATTAATGGGGGATTTAATGTTAGGTAGGAAGAATGACATCAGATGAAAATATGATTGTCTAATAGTAATGTTAGAAGTCATTCACTTCTTGCAAGTTGAAAAGGATATTTGTCTCATAAAGAACTTTTTCTTTCCTTAACAAGGGAGGGATCTACGCGATCGGCAATCTCATCAAGAGTT